>VWPW01008458.1:705306-857820 GCA_013389825.1 Crypturellus undulatus
CTTGCCCTTGCCCTTGCCCTTTCCTTAGCCCTTTCCCTTTCCCTTTTCCTTTCCCTTTCTCTTTCCCTTTCCCTCCATCCTCTTTTTTTCAGAGGAGATGGTTTCATAGTTGATAAGACACTACATATTGGTACATGACTTCTTCCTTTGGATATATGGAGATTATAAATGCCTTCCATAGACTCCTCTACTTAGAGACCCCTCTTCCCTCCCATCTAGGATCTATAAAGAAAACAAAAAGTATTCATTTTCTTCTATTCCTAAAAAATGAAAACATAACAAAACAAAACAAAACAAAACAAAACAAAAACACACTAAATAATCAACTAAAATAGCCACTTACAGAATTCTTCATTTTTAGGGGAAGTATTTTAAGCCTGAATTCAAACCTATGCTTGACTTTATCCTGAATTAAAGCCTGTTTCCAAATGTAGACTTTAAGATGTGAAATTTGTGGTAGGACTGAAGGAAAGAGGAGCACGAATGCACCCTATTCCTTAGCTCTGGCCCTACATGACCTATCATATAGATTTGTCAGGTATGAAGTTAATCATATGTATACAATCTGTTCCTGTACCAACATCATATAGTCAGCTACAGACTTTGTGCCAAAAGGACAGATGGGATTTGTAGGTATGTTGTACTTTGGCTTCTTGCATACCAGTATGCAAGCTGCTTCACTTAAAAAACAGATAAACTGAGCTGGGTCAAGGGGTCTAGCACACTCAGGAACATTCCTGACTCCTCCTGCTTAGGACAGAAAGGATTTTTTGCATAAAACTGCTATTAGAAGTGACTTCTTAATGAACAACTCTTAAAACAAGAGCATACATGCTCTATTAATGTAGAAAAATAGTTAAAAAAAATGATCTGAGAAAACTTGACAATTAAAAAGCTATGGACAGCAATTTGCACGTTTGTTGTTAATATTTCTGTCCTTTCCCTTTTAGAAGAATTCTGTGAAATGGTAGCTATTAGATTATTATTATAGTCACCTGTGGAAGTTAGATTCATTGCATTTGGCAAGCAGTTAATGGGGACATTTTTACAGGAGTCCAGACTTCAGTCTAGCAAAATCCTTCCACAGAGCGGGGTAATGGTGAAGCTCACCATCTTGTCCAAAGAAAGCGGGATAACTCAACCTTTCCATCTGGCCTGTGGCTTGCCGCAGTCAGCTACCATCTCTAGGCTGGGGGAATGCAATGCTGCTGGTCACAGGAGCGACAAGGCACTGACTTGCAATGCCATGAAATCCTGCCCTTTAGATGCTAAGAACCACCTAAGCTTGTTTTTTACCATGTTTCCATCATCAGCCTGCAGGCACAGTGGAATCTGTGTCACTTCTTCCAATAGAGCTAAGGATGGCCACCGCTATATTTGAATAGTGGCATGATATGTGAGGAGTTGAAGCTAACTCCTCACTGGCTAAAGTGGCTAAAGTCAGGCCAGTCCAGCTACAGTTCAAGTTCAACAAAACTTCAAAACAATAACTTCTGTTATAAAAGTAAATAAACATGTAAATGAAAGTTAGAGCTCAAACCAATTTCCATTTGGGGAAGAAATGGGTTTGCTTGGACTGCCTGGTTGTGATTGTGCATTTAAGAGGGAAATGCATTATAATTTTACTCAGGTGTATGTGTAACACTATTTACTGGGGGTGTTTACCCCATCACCCCTATTCACCCCATCTTCCCAACCCCCCTCATGTACATCATTAGAATAGAATAGAGCAGGATTTCATCCTAAAAAGATATTAACATCTATACAGCACTGCTTGTGCTATAAAAATGATTCTAAAAATGGCATATTTCTGTATTTAATGCCCTTCACTTCGATACCAAATACATTCAATTTATAAATATATGTATATACAAACAGTTAATACTGCCCATCCAGCTTAGAATCTGAGAAATTTTATACTTTGTGTTATCCTCAGTATAGAAGAGCCTGTGAGTATCAAATTAATCTTTTCATTGTATCCTCAATAGCCTCAGTGATGCATACAGTTTTGCTCTCTGTAATAAACTCAAATAAGTGTAGCTGTTGAGTATCACCTTGATTTTTTTCCTTCTCTGGGGATGTGTGAGGATAGCAGATTTTTTTTTCATTTTTTTCATTTGCTAGTTAACTGAGAAGAGCCTTCTAAGAGAAAAAGAGGTTGCTTCTCATTTTCTTAAAAGAGATATATATTTTTTTTTGAAGAACAAGAGTAATTAATTGACTATAGTCTACTAAAGAAAAAAAAGTAATGCATTTCTCCATGTAAATGGATATAATTCAGTTACCAGGGATCATATTTACATGCTTCTGTTTACAGCTCAGGCTTGGCCTATTTGCCAATTTTACGGCATTACTCCATTGTGATCATTTTAGTAATGTCTTCTTTTCACAGTAATTTTCCTTTTCATAGTCAAAACCTTCATGCCCATACTTCATGGTCATTAAAAATACTAGAAGACCAACACTTTCCCAACACTTGTCTTGTGAGTTCTTCGTTCAAGTATTTTGCTTGCTTTTCAGTTCTTGGAGTCAGTTTGGCTCATCCAGTTGCTTCAGCAACTTCATTCTTCAGGAAAAACATCGAGGAATTTATTTGGTCTCTTGTAATTATGTCTTCCATGAGACTCATTGTAAATCAGTAAAGGGATTTTAATTTCATGGGAAAAGATTCAGTAATATATCACTTTAATGTTAATTCTTAGTTTGATATATGAACTTTAGGATCTGATATCCTTGTCTGAGATATAGGCAAATTTCTGAGGTTGGAATTTTTATCAGGTAGCAAGAAAGCAGTCTTAAAGGGTCAAGCCTGTGCCTCTAAGTTTAAGTAGAACACAGATGTAATTTTTCTTTCTTATTAATTTAAAATATCGCATGACAGACAGATATCCTGCAATTTGTCTTAAAGATCCACATATTTACTTGTTTCTGTCAAAACTATATTATACTGAAACCCACACACCAATAGGAGCAATATATTTCTATCCATACCGTTTTAGTTGAAGTATAATGCGAGCAAATAATAATAGAAATTCAATGCTATATTCTAAGGAAACATGAACATTATGAAGGTGACATCTTTAATCTGGACAGTTTCTTTGCAGGATTCAGGAATCACAGAATAGTTGAACACAGCTTTAACATAAATGTCCTAAAAATGTAATAATATTACAGTGTCCAGTGAAGTCCAACCACAGCTCTAATTTCTTAAAAATAAAAGAATCCACAACTTTGATCTAAAAATAAGTCTCTTTCAATTTTTTGTTGATATATAGTAAAGGTCCGTCTCTGTTGTCTTGTTATTCTCACACTAGGGAAATCACCAGTGTTGGCTTTTAGTTTTTTTTTAAAGAAACTGTTTTATGTCTTTGATTACTGCAAACTCCCTTCCATTTCTTTCAGATACATTGCAGCAACTGGAATGTGAAAGAGTAAAAGAGTAAAGCTATAATTTAAATTTTAGCACTATAGATTTGGTTCCAGGAACCAAATATGGCCTATGACAAATAAATTATTCAATGTGACACTTAATAAAAGACCTATAGATTGTTTGTATTTTAATTAAATGTTACCTGAACTCAGAATTCAATCTCTAAAGCCGGAAAAGGATGTTCTGGATTTCCATTAAGTTTAGACATGCTGAACAATTAACTGTACATTTTAGAAAATATGTCTGTAGGGATACTTCCAGGGAAGAAGTCAAAGACTGTTTCAAAATACCATTTACCATCTCTTTGCACTTTGGATTGCACAGAATAGCTTCTATGCTGACATTTATTCTTTTGGTTCCATATTTATTATAGTGTGTGATATGTTAGAAATACATGTTATATGTTAGAAATATTAGCTAATAAAGAAAAACAAAATACTGACCTGGCAATCTTGAGAGATTAGTCAGACAGATTTCACAGAAAGAAAACAAAAGGACCATGTGTTTTGTTATTCTACAGGGATTGTGATGTTGACTCTAGGCTTCAAAACAGTCTTTCCTGAGACTTGAAGAAGGCATAGGGATACAGACGCTGGGAACAACGAGGCCTTGTTTAGAATTTTAAACAACTTCTATTATTTGAGTTTGGTTAAAATGAAAATAAGGATCACCTTTGGGGAAAAATGGTAATGAATCAGAATTCATTTAATTTTCAAAGATAAGAGATGGATTCAGGTTATTCTCTTTTAGCATAAATCTACAAAATGATGTCAGAGGTTAAGCCATTCTTTAATTAATGCTTGATGATGGAAATTTATTATTCTCTGTTGAATGAAAGAAAAAGTGTGTTTTCTAACTAATGAAACTAACCTAGAGCAAAATAATTTTACCTCTTATCAGCACATAGTTTATATCTGAAAAAAAATAGATAAATGTAACAGTCTTTTTAAGGAAAAAAAAATGGTGTAATTTTCTATAATCTTTCATGAGCTGTAACTCAAATATGCCAAGAAATTTCAAATTCAAAACCTTTCTTATACTATTGTGATTGCTGATATCCCTAGAGACCTTCACACGGTCACACAGATTCACAGTCAGCACAGATCCATTGAAATCAGTTAAAGCCATTCCATCTGGTAAGGTTTAGATCAACCATATTTACACAGTCTGTGCTTTGTACCTCTTTCTTTTTTTATTTATTTATTTTTTTTTTAATACGTAAGGGAAATGGTCTGCCTTTTCTGTTTCTTTGTCAATCTCATTTTTATTGCTATTTCTGTAACCGCACAGCTACATGTCTTATTGGAATTTGACAAAGGTTTTGCAAGAATAGAAGCTGAGCAATTTTCTCTGGAGATCACACTTAGGTTTTGATAAAGTTCCATACTTGAATCTTTTGATGAAGTTGTGAGTATATGATAATTGAAACAGTTTGCTGAGTAGGGAACTGAAAAGTCAGTCAAATGAGAAAATGGAATGTTATAAATCTAGCTTTTTCTCACTTTAGAAAGAATGAAGGGTACTTTGAATGGCAAATTATCAGTAGACTACTATGCTTGCTGATTTTGAGTCAATAAAAGTTTTAGAAAAAGAAGTAATTTTAAAATAACAATGTCCTTTCAAAGGTCAGGTTCATAAAAGATTGGAAGAATGCATGGTTCGTCCTCAGTTCTCAAAGCAGGAAAGAAGCTTGTAGAGACAGAGATTCCGGCTTACTAAAACTTGAACTGTTATTTTATTTATTATTTATTATATCTGTTGGTTTGAATATACAGCACTAAATTGACTTTCCAGTTACCAGCTACCTACCAGTTAGTTAGGATTATTGAGCATTCCCAAGAGCTATAGTCTGATATGACCAGCTGATGACAAGTAAGTAGTAGAAGTGTTTGCTTCTTCCTGAAATGTAGACCACCACCTGCTCAGTAAACTGCACTCTCCATACCTCAGCATGAGCTCAATAGCTCTTGGGAATGTCCTACAGATTCCCTCATTGGTAATACCAAAAAGTTATGTTTGGATAGTGATTACTGCTCTTTCAAGTCATGCAGCTCAGTGCAGTCCGACTCTTCCACCATAGGAGTTTATTTCAAAGTTCTCATTGAAGCACTGAGATTCTTCAGGACATCATTTTTGTGTCTCTGTTTAGAAAGATATACATGAAAAATATCCAAATATACACAGCATCTCTCTCCATCTTGTATACACGTATTTAAAATATTGAAATTAAAACCACTCAACCGCATTTGATTTTACTGTTCCTGGCATAAACCACATTTGTTCTAGTTTGTCTTGGTAAATCATGGAATAAGGGAAGCTAATATTTAAGAGGTGATAAGACTAATTGAACAGAAAGGAACTTAAGAATAAATTTAAGAAAGGGTTTTGTAACCCAAGCCATCCGGTCAGCATTCAGCCTTAACCAAAGGCACAAACAAGCATAAGGTAAGGTTTAAAAAAAGGAATAGGATGCACACTTAAAAAAAAAAACAATAACAGCAAAACCCACACAATTGTCAATTGTAAGGGAAAAATACTGACAAGAATAGTGTGTTCCTGAGTATCGCTCCTCCTAAAACTTCTCTATTCTTGTATTCAGTGACTGTTTGCAGAAAACTGACTACTACCATCATTCCTATAACTGCTGTCACCCGCATCTGGGTTACAAAAGGGAGACTTTTTCCAGTATTTTTCCACTGATCGTCTTAGGCAAGTACATCAACACAAGGAAATTCTCTGCTCAATGATCTGGTTGCTTTGCAGCTCATGCTGAGGTATGGAGAGTGCAGTTTACTGAGCAGGTGGTGGTCTACATTTCAGGAAGAAGCAAACACTTCTACTACTTACTTGTCATCAGCTGGTCATATCAGACTACCTTTTTTGTTGTTCAGTAGCCCGATGCTGTTGACAGCCTCCTCTTCAAACCTCCTGCCTCTTGTTCCTTGCTTTCTGAACCTGTCACCTCCCTTTTGCTAATCCTGGCCTGGGTATGTCCTTGCTTCCAGTGAGCTGATGCAGCTTGCCAAGCCATCAGTCTGAGTGGTTTTGCCTGGTTGTTTTTCAATTAGTCTTTGAATTGAATGGTTTCGCTGAAGAAAACAGATGAAATACATAAGCAACAACGGCAGCAGCTAGCTGAGTTGACCGGAGTAGACAGAGAATAAAGAGCAGGACAGCAAATTATTCACCCTTAGCTTATTTCATGGAGCTTTCCCCCAGTCTCCCATGCTACTCAAAAAACCCCTCATCACAAAAAAATTAGATAGCAATCCAGAGGCTGAGTGACTGCTGTGATATCCAAGATGGGTAAGATCTATCATCTTGGAGAATTGTCATTTCCTGGGCACAAATTCTTCCTTGGGATAATGTTGTTTGACTTGTATGAGAAAGAGATTTCTCTCATAGTTTTTTCTTTTGAAGAGTGATCTGGATGTATTCACTATCCATGACTGTTTGGTGTTGTGTACTTTTTACTTTGTTGGTTTATTGTGCTTACTATAAAAATATACTGCAAGAACGGTACTTAGTCTTCAAATGTTGGACTTGTCTCTGTATTAATCTTAGGTAGACATGTATGTTTACTATTCATCGAACTTTTATTGGCATACTGACAAAGACTGAAAGCAAAAATTCCAGGTACAGTAATCACAAAGTCACTGCATCAAAGAACCGATGCATAAACTACTCTGTGGACAGTTTGGTCCAACAACTAGAATTATTTGGAATAATGAAAAGTAGAAGTGATAGAATGAGAATAGTAAACTAAGTCATTAGCTGTTAGGTGTTATATACTGCCAGTGAGTGCCTTTCAGAGTCACCTATTTGAAACATAATGCATTCATGCTTAAAGATAAAACTTGTAATAGATCCTACTGAACATGGCAAATGATTTGCAAAGGATATTACTAAATACGTGATATTATACATTTATGTGAATTATAGGCAACAGCCTACTAATCTTGTTTGTAAGCTCTGAAATGAGGAAAAAAAAAAACAAAATATTTTTTGTATATGAAGGAAGAACTCCACATTTCCCATAACAGCACTGTACATATGTGTGACCTGAAAATTCAGGGGCACGCAATAACTCCATTAAGTTTCACAAAACTTCATTGAATCTGAGATTGATTTTTAAAAATTATTTTTATTATTTATACTATACCCACAGGGCAAGACTATCCCATTTTGTTTATAACACAGGTAGACACACAGATCTAGCTAAAGCCTTGGGCATATTTTACTACGCACTACATGGTCTAACTTTGGAAAAGTAATTTGACTAATATTGATATCTTTGATTAAATGAGAGTAAAAAATGAAAATATCAATGCTGTTGTAGAAAAAAAAAAGCTAAACATAGATAAAAAGGGGATTGTGCCAGTGTGGCATTTTCTCTGATTTATTTTTCACCAACAGAAACTCTTCCTTCTTTTAACCATGAGTGATCTGTTGCCATGCCATGGAGCAGATATATAAATGCAGCAAACAGAGGTATAAAAGCTTAAAGGAAATATGAAACATGCAGAAGTTTTCCTTGGATGTTTTAGCCTTGAAATACCTTGAATTATACATATAAGATTTAATTGCGATAAGTATAATTGCAATCAATTCATAAAATAGGCAGATAAGTTCTCGATAATCTGTGAAAAGTTGTACAAATATTGTTACTCCTAGTAAATTTTTTTTTAGACTGGGTTATCTAAATTTAGGCACTGTGAGCAAAGAAGCTTTGAATCACAGATACTGAACAAGGACAATTTTCATTGACTTCAAATAAAATTGTCTTCATTTCTGAAAACAAGACCCTTTTAAATTAGATTACTTAGTAAGGATTTAGATACTTAATCATGGATTTGTATGCTTGAAACTGAGACCACTTTTTTCACCGATATTTCTAATTAGCATTTATTTATTATTTTATTAGCAATTATTTTTTCTTTTTTGTATAGGAGAACACCTGTGTGTTTTCTATTGTTCTTGTTGTTGTTGTGTGCATATGCATTGCAAATACAGTGACATTCAGAGAAATACTCTTTAAGAATAGTCTTTCAATTTACGACTATAAATGTAAAGCCTTAATGTCTGTAGACACTATACTGTCCTAATAAAGTGACTTGGTGATGAAGAATAAGTCTATAGTGAAATACTTGTACCTCTAACTTAAAGAGGTTGAGCAAATTTCCTATTCTGTTTTCCCTGGCTTTATATTATATAGAATTGTGTCTTTTTTGATCAGTAGCACAGGTCAATTTGAATCCTAAATTGGTGAGTTGACCTATGAACCTGTGTGCCCTCATGTGATTTTAAGCAGACTACTTGAAAGTTTTTTTTTTCTTGTTTGTAATAATACATATTGCAGTCTTGTAAAAGAAAATACAAGGATTTGAATGCGTATCACAGAATCACAGAAGGGTTGAGATTGGAAGGGATCTCTAGAGATCATCTAGTCCAACCCCCTGCTCCAGCAGGGACACCCAGAGCACGTGGCACAGGGTGGCATCCAGATGGGTTTGGGAGATCTCCAGAGAAGGAGACTGCACAGCCTCTCTGGGCAGCCTGTGCCAGGGCTCTGGCACCCTCATAGGAAAGAAATTCTTCCTCATATGGAGGTGGAACTTCCTGTGTTTCAACTTACCCCCGTTACCCCTCATCCTGTGACCGGCCACCACAGAGAAGAGCCTGGCCCCATCCTCCCTACCATCACCCCTCATGTACTTGAACGTGTTGATCAAATCTCCTCTCAGTCTTTTCTCCAGAATAAATGGATGCACTCCTGATGCAGGTCAGGATCCCGTTGGCCTTCTTGGCCATTGCTGACTCATGGTTAACCTGTTGTGAACCAGGACTCCCAAATCCCTCTCCGCAGAGCTGCTTTCCAGCAGGTCAAGCCCTAATTGGTCCTGGTGCCTGGGGTTATTCCTCCCCAGGTGCAGGACCCTGCACTTGTTCCTGTTGAACCTCATAAGGTTCCTCTCTGCCCAGCTCTCCATCCTGTCTAGGTCTCTCTGGATGGCAGCACAGCCCTCAGGAGTGTCGACCACTCCTCCCAGTTTGGTGTCATCTGCAAACTTGCTGAGGATGCACTCTGTGCTCTCATCCAAGTCACTGATGAACAAGTTGAAGAGCACCGGGCTCAGTACTGACCCTTGTGGGATACCACTGGCCAAAGACCTCCAACCAGACTCAGCCCCATTTATCACCACCCTCTGGGCTCTGCCATTCAGCCAGTCCTCAATCCACTTCACAGTCCACTCCTCCAGTCCACACTTCCGTAGCTTCACTATGAGGATGTTATGGGAGACTGCGTCGAAAGCCTAGCTAAAGTCAAGGTAGAAAACATTCACAGCTCTCCCATTGTCCATCCAACTGGTCACCTCATTGTAGAAGGCTATCAGAGTCATCAGACACAACTTCCCCTTGGTGAATCCATGCTGACTACTCCTGATCACCTTCTTTTCTTTGACATACCTAGAGATGGTCTCTAGGATGTGCCTTTCCAGGGACGGACGTGAGGCTGACTGGCCTGTAGCTTCCCAGCTCCTCCTTCTTGCCTTTTTCAAAGACTAAAGTGACATTGGCTTTTTTTAGTCCTCTGGCACCTCCCCCACTCTCCATGACCTCTCGAAGATGATGGAGAATGGCTGAGTTATTACCCCTTCCAGTTCCCTCAGCACTCTTGGGTACATCCAATCAGAGCCCATAGATTTATGGGTGTCTAGTTTGCCTAAATAATCCCTAACTCAATCCTCCTCGACCATTGGAAAGCCCTCCTCTCTCTTGGTTCTCTCTCTCGTCTCCGGGCTCGGTACATGGAGGGTGGTCTTAGCAGTAAAGACTGAGGCAAAGAAGGCATTTAGTAACTCTGCCTTCTCTGCATGCTCCGTCACCAAGGCACCCTCTTCATTCAGCAGCAGAGTAACATTTTCCCTAGTCTTCCTCTTGCTGTTGATGTATTTGTAGAAACTCTTCCTGTTGCCCCTGACATCTCTCGCTAACTCTAGTTCCAAACGGACCTTGACCTTCCTTGTTGCATCCCTGCATTCTCTGACAATGTTCCTATATTCTTCCCATGTGGCCTGGCCCTTCTTCCATATTAAGTACGTGCTCTTTTTCTCATTGAGTTTATCCATCAGCTCCTTGCCCATCCACGCAGGTCTCCTGCCCACCTTGCCCGACTTCTTTCTTTTAGGAATGCACTGATCCTGAGCTTGGAGAAAGTGGTGCTTGAATAATAGCCAGCTGTTCTGGACCCCCTTTCCTTTAGGACCTTTGCCCAGAGGATTCCTCCAAGGATCTCCTTGAAGAGGTCAAAGTTAGCTTTCTTAAAGTCCAGGGTTGCAATCCTACTTCTTGTCCAGCTTCCTCCTCGTAGGATCATGAATTCCATCATCTCATGGTCATGATATGTTCCATCTTTGAAATCTGGGCAGAAAGTGATATACTGTTAGATGATGTGATTGCAGACTCACCTCCATGACCCCAAGGGGCACAGTGGCACAATGGTGGCAGGACCCTAATAATCAGCTAAATGGAGGGCACCCCCAGCCATCCCTGGGCACCCCAGGAAGGCATCAGCCCCTGGGACCAGACAAATTTTGTGCCTTGCTTTATACCAGGCTTTTTGTTTGTAAGATACTTTAACATATTTCATGCTAAAAGTAATTGTGTAAGACAATTGTGGTAATATTAATAACCTTGAGCAAAATGGATTAATTTAAATCTCTGCCATTAAGTCTGTTGCCCTCTGCTCTTTTCATTTCAACAACTGTTCTTTCAGGAAAGGCTGCAAACAACTGTTATGATACACCATATGCTCTGGATTTTAAATGATTTTTTGACAGACTTTCATTAGTGAATGTCATGGTCTAAGCACAGGACATAGAGCCAACTCATTTTTAATTTCTGTCTGGCAAAGATGATTCCAGTGACCCTGGACATGTTGCTGATCTTTCCTGCCATGTTTCCATTCTCTCTAAGGCCATAATACCAAGACTTTCCTCAGAGGATGGAGAGCTAATTAGCCAATTATTATATCCAGTATTCAGTAGGTGAACTTGCTTACATAGTACATTTGATACTAAGTAGTATTTTATTCATAAGAACAATTATTGCTTAAGTAATACATTAGAGAAGCTAGATAGACTATTTAGATGTATTGTGTTTGTACATATTGAACAAAACATTCAGAAACATTCAGATGGCGGTAAAATAAAACTTAATGAGAGGGTTTTACACATGAAGATTTTTATTTTCACAAGGTGGGAGTAGAGAATGGGAATTATTATGGAGCAAGGTCCATCTTACCATGTTTTACTTCCTAAATACAAAGTAAGCAAATACCATGTGAAACAAAAACATCACTAACAGCTACAAGTATGATTGCAACAACTGCCAAATACACTTTAAAAACTTCTATTTTTTTTAGTCCAAGCTTCATTTCATTTTAAGTTACAGAACATCTGTGTTCGCCAACTTGCATAAGTCCCTTAGCTTATCCATTTAAAATGGATATCCTTGTACTCATTTGGCTCCCAAAATGGACACAACTTTGCGTAACCTATTTGGTTTCAGAAAGCAAGTAAAAATTACTCTGTCATAAATATTTTCAAGCACACTAAATAACTCAATAATGTTGTATATCATCAAATTGCTGGCATGGCCTTTCCTCCTAAATTGCTTCCCTTGATCTTTCATGCAAATGATACTGGCTTTTCCAGGGAAAGCTTGCCTGTTGATCTTTTTCTTTTTGCTGGAGGAGTTGTATTGTAAACATCTGGATTTTGTTCTTTTAAGTGCCTCAAAGCTATTCAGTGTGTCAGCAGTGTGGAACCACATCACAGAAATGTGGACAACCCTTACTTCAGGGATAGGGCTAGCTCTTCAGCATCCTTCTCTACCTGCCAGATCAAAGTAGCTTGGCTCCCAGTTCACATGATTATAAGGGGAGCGACCACTGATTTGGTTTATCTTTTTTTTTTCTAAGTCATTTTTATACATGAAAGAATTTCCTCACTAAGAAGCCTTATTTTATTCTTTTGATCATTAATGTTTGTTAGAGAAGCATCAGTAATTTTAATACAAAATTCACAATGAACCAGTGATTTTGAATTTTAATAAGCCATTTTCTAATCTCGCCTAAATTGGTTGCATAGGAGGAGACAAAAATGGTTATAGTAGAATTTCAGTCAGTGAAATGATAAAAATCAGCTATTCCTGTTCTATGCTCAACTTTAAGCATTTGCTTATTAGAAGGAATACACTGATTAGATAGGTGCAACACCTAGGTGTATTTCTAGAAGGCAAAACATTATTCATAAGATATTCCCCCAGTGATGTCAGATGATATTCCTCTTGCTTAGGTGTCACCATTGTCCAACCTACAAT
Source organism: Crypturellus undulatus (assembly GCA_013389825.1). Taxonomy (NCBI): domain Eukaryota; kingdom Metazoa; phylum Chordata; class Aves; order Tinamiformes; family Tinamidae; genus Crypturellus; species Crypturellus undulatus. The sequence continues at coordinate 718,121 of VWPW01008458.1, forward strand.
CAACTCTAAAATAATTTCTAGGCTTCCTCAGTCACAACTGAAGGAATACTTATTCAACTTCTGACTCCTATTGAATACCCAAATTTTAGTGGCTAAAGTTGGATGAGATGAATCTCATGTATAGAATTCTAGATAATCTTTCAAAATGCTTTGTCTGATTTCTGTTCAAGTCAATAATTGTTTATGAATCAACTTCAATGACAGAGGGAAAAGCCCCACATTTTCCATAAAAGCGATTCAATTTTTATCTAAGATATTTTGAAATACTTTAAAAATATCTCAAATGTGTAAAATGTCCTGAAAGGATATTAAAAAAATGGATATCAATAAAGGGAATTTTTCTTCAGAGGAATGAAATTAAATTATAATTTTATTTGTTTTTGAAATAAACTTTTGCAGTAGACCAATTTGTGGCATAATAAGCAGGTAAATAAGAGCATTAAAAAGTGACTAAATTTTTAGAGCTATTATTATATGAAAATTGTACCCCCATTTACAACTTTTCACTAGTCTGTCAGATAAACAGATAACGGGCTATTCAATTTAAGAAAGAAAAAGTGGGTCTCTTAATATGTGGGCTTTTCTATAATTTCATTTTTATATTTTTCTTCCATGATAAAGAAGGCTCGGTTCACAGCAAATTGATTATTGATTGTAGAAGAATTTCAGAAGAGTAGAAAATATTCTATCTTTCAGTGAACTTGTACAAAAACTGCATGGCACTACCCTTGGGATATATATTTATACTTTACACAAGTAGTAAAAATCAATTTTATTCCATTATTTTTTCTTTTTATTCCATTACAGGATGATTTCATTAGATCATGGAACAGCTAGAGCTAATATTTTGTTAAGGTAGATTATATCTTATATTTACACTAAAGACTGCAGCTGAATTCATTATATTATGCTGAATTTTGCTTTTGAATGAATTGGCTTTTGACAGCTTTTTATGATACAAGTAGTGAAATAAGACACAACAAGAAACTGCTATGGTAAGCTGTGAAGAAAGGCTGGCCGTACAGTAATTATCTATTTGAACAAAATCTTGTTGTGGGAATTTTTATCTGATACTGTTAGTAGGTTAGAACTTGGAAATTCTAACAACCTTTAATTTGTGGGTATGCTGTTAAACACTTGAGTGAATCAAAACCACACGGTTCAGAAAAAAAAAAAATCAAATGATGGCCGTGAATATAACTGAACAACATGAGAGAAAGGAAGTCATCCTGTCTGTCTTTCTGCAAGATTACACTTCGTAAAACGTGTGAGCTCTGATTTGGTATATTCCATGTAACATAAATGCTCTTTTTTTTTTTTTTTTTCCTTTTTTGGAGGTACAAATAATTTTCTCCTAGCTCAGAGAATATCTAGATTTGCCATTCTTTAAGTAAACATGTTTGATTCCATTCCTCACTCTTCTCCCATCTTCTCCCACTATCTTGAAATTTTCTTAAAATATCTTTTTTTCTTTCACTCTTTTTTTTTTAATATCTTCACACATTTCTCCTAAAACAGTGTTGACACTCTAATTTAGGATCTTATTCTGGCACCTTTGCTGATGCTGCTTATGTCACTGTGAGTGAGGGGGTGGAATTTACCTTTGAGCATCACTAATGAGTTTTGCTAACAAGATCTTTGCTTCCTCTGTCATGGTATGAAATAGAGTGGTACTTAATAAAAACATCTGTCATTTCAGAAACATCTCCTTCAAGTCAATATGCTGGCATCTAACATGTTCAGTTACAGTCACTCACTTTGCATGTCTGAGTTGCATACAAGTCACTTCAAGAAAATTTTAAGATTACAGTAGAGTATCAAATGCTAACAAAAATCTAGATACATCTGAATATTTCTTTTATCTTCTGACATAGTCGTTCTCACAAGCAGCACATATTAAAATGGTAAAGATATACATTTTAAATATATTTAAAAATATTTATCTTTGACCTTTATTTTAACGATCTCAAATTTGCCCATCAGAATATCAAACTAGATGCAGTATCAACAATTCAAGATAACAGAAGTATATTCTAAATTTTAGGTTTTGAATTTTCTGTTGCATAGCTAGTTAATTCTGATGGAGAATCTTGATTGAAATAGTTATAGTAGGCCATTTACCTTAATGTTCAGTCTGTCTGTTCAGATCAAGAAAGAAATCATATTCCTTTATAAAAATGAATACATTTTCTCTAATTAGGAAATAGGGTCAAGAAGAGGGTTAACAAAGTAGAGATGGATGAAGAAAAGGGTAAGTATATATGCCTGTAACAATGAATTTTATTCTTTTCCCTTCACCATTTCAGATTCTATTTGTACCAGCTATAAATCATGAACATACAAATCCTAGAAATATATTCCAGAAATCCAGACTGCAATATTTTTCCTGCTTTTAAAGTTTCCATACTTCGTGGCAGGTAACCCGAATCTCACTGAAGGGATACATGTCATCTAAAGAAAAAGTCTTTAGAATTTTACTGTATGACATGTCCCTTCTTGTTATATGATTTATTTAAAAAGAGAACGAGAAAAAAAAGTTTTCCATTCCACTGACAAGAGTGTGAGATATTACAGCATTTTATGTAAATGACTTTTATTACATATTATTCAATTCAATTTGTTCTGGTATATAAAGTAAATATTTTATTTGCAGTGAACAATATATTACTTTTTGTTACATGGTAATTAAATAAATATGAAAAGGATCAAGGAAATGATTACAGTAGTTTTATAAATTTTAAGTTTTTATAACACTTTAAGAAATCTGTATACTCTCTGTATGTGTGGGTTATGGCCCTTGGGTTTCTGAATTAGCTGAAAAATATGTAAAAGCACATGAAAGTTGACAGCTTTCCATTTACTACTCATCGAAGGTAGTTTATGTACATATAATACTCCAAGAAGTACAGAGAACATACTGTAGTCAAAAAGTGTCTCCTGATGTGCTGTAGTTTCTAGGCAGAAGTATGCAAAATAGCGAGGGATTACAAGTCAAACCACTCACTTTCTATTAGGTCATATTTTTCTCATTATTTTTTTGGAAAGGTACATTAAGCATGTATGTGTGTCTAGCACACTTTTGTGGAGAGAAGCAACATACGTTGGAAGTTTACAGTGGAGAACATGTTAGCTACTATCACAGTTTTTATTTTGTCCTTGTGACTGAAATGAAGTGGTAATTAGCCAAATGCTGATTCTACAGGAAATGGGGCTTTTTCAAGTTCTTTTTACATCAGAGATCCTTTGCATTGCTCTTAATGTTGTATTGCCTAGAGAGAAAAATCCTTTGATTTAGCTAACCAGCCCTCAGAAATGAAGACTACTCATTAAGTAGTGGTTTGTGATACTATGCCTTGAATGAACAGAAGTTTCACCTTCAAAGTAGTTTCACCTTCATAACTTCAAAGTAATGTGGTATAGTTGGAATACAAACACATTTCTGGTTCATTCAAATAACTTCATAATTCTTTTGTTTTCTGGAATGTTCCTCACATCCCAGGTGAAGTAAATGACTGATGAGGACAGTGCCAATCTCGTTCATCCTGTCCCATTTAACCAGCTAAGAAAGGTCATACCTCAGCTATATAAGGCAGATTTCTCCCTTGGTGACAGTCTGTGAAGCATGTTAGGTATTTTGAATGGCTCATGACCTGGGAAGCAAGTGACTAGGAAAATTACTGAACTCAAGAATTCTACTTGCTAATTTTAAGAGCTGCCAGTAAAGTAAGTATCCACTTTACCATTATTTAGAAATACATATAAAATAAAAAATGTTATTAAATGTCACAAAATGCTTAGGCAATAAGCTAATAGCTATTTTTCATAAGGTTGACCAGAAGCCAAATATTTAGTGTATCCAACTAAATGTGAATATAATATATTCAAGTAGAGAATATGTTCTTCTGAGACTACTAATTCCATATTTACTTCATTGCAAAACCTTTACACTGATTTAAAAAAAAAAAAGGTATATATGTACACACACATTTATCGTTTTGGAGACATCCTGGTAGAAAAGTACTCCATTTAAATTATCTGTTCCCTGGAGGCCACCGTTGCAGATAAATATATATGAAAAGCTACCTACCAGCATTCAGCATTCTCCAGTTATTCAAGAAAGGATTAAGAACAACTTTTTTCTATCTCTGTCAGTAAAAAAATTAGCAGCATTGTACTAGTCACTTCAGAACAAAGCTAGTTCACTTGACACATAAGCACAGGAAGCTATACCCATAATAGCTGCTGCATGTACAGTACTGTTACCTGCTTTAATAGAAGTTAATTTTATTGCTGGGATGTAAGAATGGATTTTGAATCATAGTCCTTGTTATAACTATGTTATAAATTTTGATTTACTGTTGAAAAGGGGTAGCGCTTCTATAAGAGGAACTGAAGCATATCCCAGATATAACAGATGCCAAACAACTAAGTAATTTTAGCCATGGCAGAATATATATACAGCTTAGCATAATGATAATATTTACTTTCTTACCCCATCAACCTACATGGAAAGAACAATTCAGTCACATAATGTGAAAGGTACAGAATAAAATGGGCAAGGCTCAAGGGATTTAAATTTTAAAACTCAGCACTGAAGGAAAAGCAAATTGATCCATGAGTCTTTAAGGAGCTAGTTTACAGTATAGGTGGTGTTTTAAACACACTACAGCAGTATTGTGTTTAAAGCATACAATTTGTTTTGTCAGGGCTTTAGTTGCGTTTTGTCACTTCAGTACAAACGATTTCCATTCATATTATATCCCTATGCGTAATAGTCTCAAAGGCTTATAATTGAAAAACTGGTCTGAAAGTAGCTTTAGCAGATAGTATTCAACACTGAAAATCAATGATAATTCTGTCTATATTCAGTTCTTGCTTTCATAAGCAATATTTCTCTTCTTACAGCTATCCACAACTATGAATCTCTTCTGAACTTTATCGGACTTTAAGTAAAAGAAAATACTGCTTTTGTTTTATTAATAAGTAACTTTTAAGAGGAAGTCTGCCAACTTGTAGATTACATGGTGTATTTTTTTCCAGTCTTAAAGCTTATGAGCTCCTGCACTTAGATTATATAGTGATTTCATAAGGAAGATATTGACTGAAAATCATACAGCTAATTAGAAATATTTTTATACCAAATATTCATACTTAATCTATGTTTTCAACATAATATATGCTGAAACAAAGATTCTTTTTTTTCTGACTTTTTTTTCTTCCAAATTCAAAAGTTGCATACAATGTCTATTGTGTAAATAATCAAACTATCATGCTTATGTGAATTTCCATTTTCAGATAATTTTGAAAGCATTGTATCAGTCATGGGAAGTATTATTTAACATTAAACGATGGTTATCTTTCAAATGTAACATGAAAAAAACAAAACCCAAAAAACTCACTTATGTTGCTCTACACATACACTTACACTTTAAGCATTTAGGAAACATTTCAGTCTTCCTAAATGTAATTTTGGGATGGTTGTGTCATTTCATAAAGATCTATGTAATATTTATAACATAGAGCTGACATTTTTTGTAAGCAGTGAGTATCCAGCTGCTATTAAAGTAACACAGCAGTTATACTTGATGAAGTTATACATACTTAACATTTTCTACTGTTTACTTCTACAGTAACATATGGCTCTGATTGATAGTGTATGTTATTCTAGTTTTAAATATTGACATTTATGGTCAAAGTGGTCTGATATAACCTGATTTAAATGTCAACCTTTTTTATTAATGAACATATTTAGAGGAATATTCCAGTATTAAAAACAAGATGCGAAAAACTAATTGGCAACCTTAATATTGAATTGTAAAGTGTGTAGCAAAGTATGTCTTCTGTGGACAAATATGTTGGCTATAAAGTTTAAAAAGCACTACTTAAGCATCTAATTGCACTTGGAGAGAAAACTGTCACTCTTAATGTGCTGTAACAGCTAATGACACCTTGTTATATTCTAAAACCAGAAGGTAGAAGGTGCTTTCATTAGAGATGGGAATTGGCTTGGATCTTTTGCTTCTGTGATCTTTGCATGTCTCCACCTCCTGTTTCCTGAGTTTTCATTTAATATAATTTGCTGTCTTCATGTTCCTTTACAAAAATCTGACAGAATCAATAAGAAAAAAGGGAGAAAGATAGAAAGAAAGAAAGAAGGCCACATCTTTGATTAATGTAACTGTTATGGTAAAAATAGAGGAAAAAGAAAAGTTACATAATTTGTAAAAGGAATAACTTTCATTTTCTGTACGAGTACAGAAGATCGGAGAAATAAAGATTAAGAAGTGAAGTTCTGGAGCACTTCCTTACCCTGTGGCACCGTAAGAGAGAAGTCTGGTTTTAACTGGCATGTTGATTCCAAAGTCCATGAAATTTCCTAGTCCCATTTGTAGCAAAAATGGAAGAAACAATTCTGTCTGGCTGAAGTTTATATCTGCTTCATCTCCTTTAAAAATAATGTACTCTCCAAACACTGAAGTAAATATTTCTTTGTACTTCTATAACTTCTTGCCAATGAAGTTTTGATCTTGATGGGATGAGACGGAGGTACATTACTTAAAGTAACCACTGTTTTCAAGTGTTTAAGAAGAATTTGGTAGCTTTTCCTTTCACCTTTGATTTATCCACTCATCATCTCTTCATTCATAAGCTCTCTAGGAGCTGGCATTCTGTTCTTCTACCTGAAGGCACAAAAAATGTTGATATCCAGATGAATAAGCATGTGCCCATGAACAATTGGCTTTGACCCTAACTTGTGTCAAGCAGTTGGCATGACTCCTGGTTAGCAATTAGTTATATCAATGCCACCAGCCACACATGCAATCTTTTTGCAGAAGGGCATGCTAGATCCATTAAGAATAACCTATTTGACACTGACTCCTGCCTTTATGCATTGTTAGTTCAGTTGATTACCTCTTTTATGTCAGTGGAGTCCACCATGTGATAATTTTATTTACCAAAATATATTATCTAAAACATAACATTAAAGTTAGGCTTCAAATATATTTTTCTAAGCTGAACTACTTTTAGCTTACTCTGTAGGAGAGCTACAAGTCTACTGTGAGAACTGATTACCAAATTAAAGTATTAAAGAAACAAACAAGTAATAAAACCACTTCACTATTATCATTTATTGCTTTGGCAAAGAACAAGCATGCTGCCCTGAGATTTAAGCTGCAGCATTGTTTCAAGTTTATTTCAATACCAATTATTTTGTTGTGAAGTTCCTCAAAGCCTTTCATTGTTTTTTCAGAATCTGCTTTTCTGTTGAATATCGTTTTCCCTTCAGGGAACACCAGCTCCTGGTAGCTAGTGAACACCTGCTCTCTCTCTGCCCACTCTCTTCCATGAAAGGCAGTTCTCAGTATTTGTCATGTTTGTCATTTGTCATGTCCTTTTTTTATATAAAAAGGTCTAATGTAAAACTCTGCAAGTTAAAGCAATAACTAGGGGCCACAACTGTCCCTCAGTCATATTTGTGTAAAGCCCAAGTTCCTTCACTAATTTAGAAGTCTAGGAGCTGAAATGTCATGGTCTTTTTTTTTTTTTCTCTCTCTCTAAAACAAAACAGTATTATATTATGTGTTACTTAACACTCTATTTCCAGAATTATTAGTAATAGAGTAGGAATGTCAATAGTTGCCTAAAATTGTCTCATTCTGATGTCAGTTATATTCTAACAACATTTCATCACATCTTTATGCAGGAGAAGATCTTCTGAAAGTAAATTTATATTAAATATATGTTAAAGTGTGTGTATGTACATATATATACATAAACATATACATATACATAAACACTAGATGTATTTATACAGAATGCTTAAGTTTGGAAGGGACCTCTAGAGATCAGCTAGTCCGACTGCCCTGCTCCAAAATGGATAGTGAGGGCATATGCATACAACCCAATAAATTGTTACCTTGGTTGGGATGAAGCTTTGGGATATTTTTGCAGTTGATATAATTATTTATTATTGACAAGTTGCTCACTAAGGGTTACACTTCTCTCTCTCTTTTTTCTTTTTTTTTTCTGTATATGGTTCAATTCCAATGGCTATAGTTGTAAAGACCAAATCAACTTCCTACAACAGCACCTCCCTGTGCCTATGTTTGACAGCATATCAAGTGCAATCAAAATGTTTGCCATTAGAAACCAAGAGAATACTCATCTTTATGGCATCTTCCAGGAAGCTGGGAAACTGTCAAACTTACGTTGCTTGAGGCAACATAACACAGTCCACACTGCCCTGCCTTGAGTCACTTGATTGGGGATTTTCTACGCTGAATTCTTTTGCAGTTATTCTGAAGGGCAGCTGGGATTGCCTGCCCTGCTTTACTGGAGGTCTTTGCACATGGTTACATCCACAGCATGTGTCTGCCTTCTCCTGCACATGGCAGGCAAGTGCTTAGACAGAGAGAAATGAATACCATTGCACTCTGCACAGGTATATCTGAGAAACAGCCTTTATGAAAGCACACCCAGAAGGGGTGCAGACACTTCAGAGTCCAGGAGTTGGAAGGCAACTATTTTGGATGAGTGGTGACCAGGGAGAAACTCACATGTCTAAAGTGGTTGGTATGCTGTTATTTTATCAAGAAGCCTTTTTTAGTACTTGGCAGAGGTAAGCTGGCAGAGCACCAGGCAACCATAGAATCACAGAATGCTTAAGGTTGAAGGGATCTCTAGAGGTCATCTAGTCCAACCCCCCTGCACACACAGGGCCACCTAGAGCGTGTGGCACAGGACTGCATCCAAGCGGGTTTTAAAGATCTGCAGAGAAGGAGACTCCACAACCGCTATGCGCAGCCTGTTCCAGGCCTCTGTCATCCTCACTGTTAAGAAGTTTTTTCCTTAAGTTCCTGTGGAACTTTTGATGCTTTAGTTTCTGGCCATTGCCTCTAGTTCTATCAGTGGCCACCACTGAAAAGAGGCCAGCCCCATCCTCCTCACTGCCTCCCTTGAGGTACTTGTATGCACTGATCTGGTCTCCTCTCAACCTTCTCTTCTCCAAGCTGATCAGGTCCAGCTCTTTCAGTCTTTCCTCACAGGGCAGATGTTCCAGGCCCCCGGTCATCCTTGTGGCCCTGCGCTGGACTCTCTCGAGCAGCTCCACATCCCTTTTGTACTGTGGGGCCCAGAACTGGACACAGGACTCCAGATGTGGCCTCACCAGGGCTGAGTAGAGGGGCAGGATCACCTCCCTCGACCTGCTGGAGACGCTGCTCTTAATGCACCCCAGGATGCCATTGGCCTTCTTGGCCACAAGGGCACACGGCTGCCTCATGGTCAACCTGTCGTCCACCATGACGCCCAGGTCCTTCTCAGCAGAGCTGCTCTCCAGCAGGTTGGTCCTCAACCTGTACTGGTGTCTGGGGTTATTTCTTCCCAAGTGCAGGACCGTGCACTTGGCCTTGTTGAATTTCATGAGGTTTTTGACCGCCCAGTTGTCCAGTCTGTCCAGGTCCCTCTGGATGGCACTGGAGCCCTCTGGGGTGTCTGCTACTCCTCCCAGCTTCATATCATCTGCAAACTTGCTGAGGGAGCACTCTGTGCCTTCATCCAGGTCCTTGATGAATAAATTGAACAGGACTGGACCAAGGACTGACTCCTGGGGAACACCGCTCACCACAGGCCTCCACACCGCTGATCACCACCCTCTGAGCTCTACCATCAAGTCAATTCCCAATCCACCTCACCATCCACTCATCTATCCCACACCTCCGGAGCTTGTCCAGGAGGATGTTGTGAGGGACAGTGTCAAAAGCCTTAGTGAAGTCAAGATAGATGACATCCACTGCTCTCCCCTCATCTATCCAGCTGGTCATCCCATCATAGAAGGCTATCAATCAGGTTAGTCAAGCATGATTTCCTCTTCGTGAATCCATACTGACTACTCCTGAGCACCTTCTTGCCTTCCACATACTTAGAGACAACAGCCAGGATGAGCTATTCCATCACTTTTCCGGGGATAGAGGTGAGGCTGACTGACCTGTAGTTGCCTGGGTCCTCCTTCTTGCCTTTTTTGAAGACTGGTGTGACATTGGCTTTCTTCCAGTCCTTCGGCACCTTTCCCATTCTCCAGGACCCTTCAAAGATGATGGAGAGTGGCTTAGCTATGACATCTGCCAGCTCCCGCAGCACTATGGGGTGCATCCCATCAGGGCCATATGTCTATATGTGGGCAAAACTGGAAGTGTAATGTGTTGAAGGTGAGGTTTAGGATTTTTTAAGCTACTGGTACAGGGACAAAGTTAACTCAAATTTCCTTACAAAGTTACAGCCCTAGAGGTTTCTGCTAACACTAATTAAAGACAAGGGACATCTTTCCTTGTTAGTCCTAGTTTCATGACAGGCAGTCTTCCTGAGCAGTCTGTTTGGTTGCTGGTGAGTACTGATGACACTAGGTCTAGCCTGTCACCTGTCCTCAAGGAAAGGGAACAATAACCCTTACCATAGACACAATGAAATGAGTCCATGAGTCTCCAGAAACTGGGTTCTGTGATGCATACAGAGGTGGTTTCCTCCATGAAGTCATTTGGAGGCCCAAATAGCAAATGTTGACTGGAAGTTGGGGAGTAGCTCATCTCTGCCGGCCAAGATGGAAGGCATATAGCCCAAGTGCCAAACCTCTTGCCCATAGTCCTTCCCCAACTTTCTGCTCTTGACTTGTAGGGAAAATACTGCTGTAAAGGGGAATATCTTCTGCACAGCAAGCGCTGTGACAGACCAAATGCCAGATATGCTGTGGTGGGAATATTGGAAGTTCTTGTGGGATAAATAACATTAACGGATGCCTTGTCTGTTGAGCAATTTGGATATAGCAGGTTTTGCATAGTGTGGAAGGGCAGTTGAGCATTTTCAGCCTTTACTGAGTTACTACGGATTTTTTTTTTCATGTCTCAAGTGAGTGCAAGGACTGTGACATCCTGGAAGAAACTTCAGGCCAAAGCTGGAATGAACTGTTTGCTCACATTTAGGGACATGGCATAGAAAGGTATATTGAAATGCGGATGAGATCTCTTTGATCAAACCTATATAATTCAAAGATAGTCTATAAAGTAAATCCATGTTATTCCAAACATTTACCTCTGAAAAGCATTTTTCCTTGCAGAGGGGAAAAGAGATCTCAGACACGATTTTACGCCTTCTTTTAGAAATAAAATAGAATTTAAAATTCTAAGATTTTTAAAATAAAATCCTAACATAAAATACAGAATTCCTATTACAGTGTTTCATGGGGCCATGGGTTGATTTTTAGAAAGAGCAGTTACAGATTTATTGAATGCCTGTGGCTGTTTTATTTTTAGCATTTTCCTTGGAGAACACTTTTCCCCAGTTCTTAACCAGTAGTTTAGAAAATAAAATTAATCTGGTTGTTGTCAAAGGTTCCACTTGGAGAATACTTTTAAAAATGTTTTCCTGAATACTTATTCCAGAAATTCTGCCTTACTGAAGAGTGCTCTGAAATCCTTAGAGATGAAAGGTGACAGGTGCTATATGAATGCTAAGTGTTCTGAATGGCAGATTTGGGTCAAAATTTTAGTTGGCAGTAAACTTCACCTGTTTTCAACATGTGATTGTTGCAAAGGGCAATGCTGTAGTCTTCCTCAATTGTTTCCGGTAGCTGGCAGTCTGATAACTGAGAGACATGTTGCTGTTGCTATTGTTTTGCTGGAAAGGTTTCTGTGCAGACAGAGAACAGTTGCTTTTTCATAGCCATGACAGTAAATACCTGATCTGTGTAACATTCATGATAGTATGTAAGGGTACTAAAGAAAGATAAAGATTGTTCTGTATCTTATCTATGAAGGCATGTATTTCTTGACTGTGGTCCTCTGAGTAAGAGACCATCTCGTAATAAAGCTTAATCTTACCAAAACCACCATAAACATTGTGATGAGTCTACCAGGAGAGATTGTGCATGATTTGAATAGATTCGAGCTGAAGTACAATTTTTGATTGGAACACAGTTTCTTGCTGTTTGTCTCTGTCTGTCGTTTAAAAGAAGTGAAGACAGGCATAAAATCGGCAATTTCCTGGGGGTTAGTTTTTTTCCTGTTGCCTCTCATTTAGAAATTTTACAATGATTATCATGAATATGAATATGATAAACTTTCAGTTTAGAAGTTTTCAGTAGGACGATTTTAGGATAATGTTGGCAAAGACCTTATTTTTCAGTATTCCTTCAAAATGCCTCATCTTCTCAACTGGCACAGTGAGTTATGAAAGTTATGAAATGTGTTGTATTCTTAGCTGTGCAAATCCAGGTATATATCTGAATATATATATATATTTTTTCTGGTGATTTTAATTCTCAGATGCCTGTGACCTTGTCGGAAAACAAAGAAAAGTTTAAAACTAAAAATTAAGAAATTCTGTTCTTTGCACTACTGCAAGCAGTAGAAAAAACACTAGGAATGTTGTGAAGAGTAAAGTGGGTTCAGCTGAGCACTGAGGAACCTTTAGTTATTGTGTGAGTCAAAAATGTAACCAAAACATTGAGAACATTAGTTGGAAGGATCCCAAGGACTTTGTGAGGAAGGAGAGTTAAAGGATACTGGAAAAGAGGACAGGGATAGAGAAGTGGGCAGCAGGAAAGGAAAACCTAAAAACATGAACCATTGAAATTTTTACTCATCTAATGCGATATCTTTCTATGAAAACTATATGTTAATCCAGATACTTCTGGCACTTTATTTATTTATTTATTTTTTTAATCTTCAAAGAGGATTGCAAAAGTGCAAGAATGGAGCAGGCATTCTGCAGTAGCTGAGCAAAACTCTTCCAGGCATGATGTTATGTGATAAATTCAGGTTTAGTATTTTGGTTAGTGGCATGATGGTTTAATCCTAAATTGTTTTATTTATTAGTGTCAAATCTCTTGGCTTAAATACAGTATGCCTGGAAAGTTAGTCTTGATTGTATATAAATTTTATTAGTTAGCGGTTGAATTCTTTTTCTTACTTCAATCTTCTGTCTTTAATTATATTAATCTCTTCTAAAAGTGGTATGCTGTTTATAGAGAATTTATGGGTGTGTATTTTAAAATTATATATAATTTTCTAAATATAGAATTGAAACAGTATTTTGTTTTGAATGGACAAAAATTCTGCTCTTCCATGATCTCTCTGTTACTGCAATTAAAATTAACTAATTTAAAAATAGTGTTAAGTGCAACTACAAAAGCTTGCAGTTATGTACATCTCATCATTCCACCTTGTCTGTGGTGCATAAACATATTTTTCAATTGCTTTGACTCTATAGTGTGTCTGCTTGGATCATCTGTATTCATCCAGCCACTCCAGGTAATTTTTGTAAGCATTTCTTTGTACCTGTAGTTTCTAAATACTTGTTATTTTATGGTAGTTGTATATGACATAGTGCTTGTTACAGCTTAAATCAGAATTATCCCAGATATCAGATCACATTTTACACTGAACTTGTTTCATTCCCTGTTTGCCTTTTTTTTTTTTTTTTTTTGCAACTATACTGCCCAATCCTGTGAAACTCTTCTGCACTCTTTGGTGCTTGTTCTTTTTTTATGTCTCCTCCTCTTTCTATCAATCAACCTTAACATGATAATTCATGAATATATTTCTTTTAATTTCTTTTGCCTTCTATCTCCCACAGAATTTAGCACAATTTACTGCGCTATTTTTCAAGACTTCCTTTATATGTGAGTAACCAGTAGAATTTAAATACTTGTGACTGGTTCATAGAGGTACTCAAGGTTGTGAAAATACTTTCAACTGAACGTGGAAGTTATGTTTGCAGATTATTTCATCATGTAAAGGTCACAGATGTTATGATTTCCATAACAGCAACTCAGAGATGGCTCAAAGCACAGCAATCCCTATTTCAAACACAGCAAACATTTATTGGAAATTCTCCTCTCTCTTTATTTTTTTTATAGAGAATTGATGAAATAAGGTATTTTATTATTCCACATTATAGCACTCAGCAATATATGCTTGTTAACACATTGAAAATAATACCTTCTTAGAACCTGGGATTAAGCAATGTAACCTGAACTTCTGGGTGTACCTGAAAAGTAAGCCAGGGACTATTAAAAGTGTGTGTGTGTCTCTGTGTGTGTATGTGTGTATATTCCTCAAGTATGATCATTTCAAGCTCACATAGTTTGGCCAGGTTCAAAAAATGCCTACCACTATTTCTTCTGTGTCTACACCTAACTTGTATCGACCATTCCTTTCATGCCGAGTGCTGTCAGTAATAATGAACTATTTTTGCATCTCATAAAATCCCTCTGAAAGGCTGGTTTGCTGCAGATAGTAGAAATGCTGATAAAGGAGCAGCCTATGCTGTTTTGGAAGCATTCTGCTCTTCTCCGTTAGTTTTCTGGTGCCTGAGAACTCCAATCACTCTATATTTCCCCTGTAACAAAAAGTGCATTGTTAAACAGCTATGCCTCTGCAATATTGCATTTGATATGAAGTAAGTTAGTGAATATTTTAATCTTAAAGCACATAAAGAACACCACATATTTTATCTGCACAATGGCTTGAAATCTAACTGCCAATGTAAGGCAAAAAAACTTTATTGTCAAAATGTCATGACTATTTAATAGTAAAATATATCAGTTTTACTAAAAATGTTGGTAGAATATTTTTTTCCAGTCTGTATAGGATAGTCTGTGAAGGAAAAGAATATTATTCTTTTATAATGACAGAGGAAAAGTACTGATCTGTTGTCATGAAAAGGGCAAAAAGGGCAATCATGGGCTTTTATGTTTTAATCTTGTTGAGGACAGATGTAGCTACATTGTGTGATACTCCATGAATAAGGCACGTAAAAATAGAAATAAAATTTAAAAGCACTTATGGCGTACAAATCTATCTTATTGTTCAGTATAATATACTGTAAAATAAATCTAAGTTTAATATTTGGATTGTGATAACAGAGGTTCCCAAAAAATAAACTTAATCTGGTTCATTATTGTATAAAAGGTAACAGTTTTGAAGTGATTGTAGGTAATAAGGACACATAATCATCATGTGAGAAATATTTAAAACTTGTATTTGTTAAAATGATTATTTCTGATTTTATGTACAATGAAATATGTGCTAAATGTTATTACAATCATCTAGAGTATTTTTAACAAAAATAATTATATCAACATGGTGAATGATATGCACTTCTGGGGCACTGGTTCTTTCTAATGTATTTTCTTTCATTAAATTAAACTTGATTCTCTTGTTCTTCTGAGTCCTTTATTACCATTGCTAGGGTTTTGTCTATTAATCTTCTCTCATAATAATAAACAAAGAATTGTTCCCAAGAAAATAATTACTATGTGAAACCAAAAAAAAAAACAATTACTGATATGTTTTCTTGAATTTGAATAGCCATATACCATATGGTTCTAACTCTTTTTTATGAATGAAAACCATATAAATACATATTTATAACTTTTTAAATATGTTTTAGATCAGTGTAGGGAGCTGATTTGAATGAAGTGATATTTGTAGTTGTGTTAATGCTTGTTTTAATGGATAGACTCCTTTGCTTTCAAAACTTGAGGTATTGTATTGTTTTTGGAAGCAAGAGGTAAACAAAAAGAAGTACTTCTCAGAAGCAATGAAGGAAGAAAGAAGTTCTGCAAAAAGCTGAACATAATCTTAGATTTCAGTTAGGTGAAGTAAGATGAGACATATAGAGGAAGAACTTAAGGTAGACCTCTAATTAAAATCATATTTTCTGGCACACATTATTTGCTGAAACCAATGTTGAAACTAAAGTCCCTGTGTTTCTTTTGTAGTCCCTAGAGTAAGGACGGGGTAGGTTCTTGCTGTGTGCCAGTCAGAGAATCCAGTTTTGAATTTCCCTTTAGAGAACCTTTCCCATTATTGTTCTTGGACAAATATCTGGGACGTTAAAATCCTTGGTAGTCTTGAGAATATCACATAATAAGGTGGCCCTGCACAACATATTTATTACAAGGTCAGACTTAGTATCTGCTGAGAATCAGAATTTTTCCTCATTGACTTCAGTTGGTATTAAATCAGACCCCATTTAGTCTTTATAATAGTAAAGAAAAATTGCTATATAGTTTAAGCAAAGAAGTTCACAGAATCAGCTGTTAGAATACATATATTTTCTTAATACAGAGTTACAGAATAAATTTTAGCTACTCTGAAAAAAGCTTTCTACATCTAATTTTCAAATAAAATATAAGTTAACATATAAAGTCTTTAGCATTGAAAATACCTTTGACTACAATAAAATGTTGTGATCATGTATCTATGATATGAAACATATCATAGAATGAAACAATCATAGAAGTGATAATCTGGCCTAGAGATTAGAGTATTTGACTGAGTATTTTTAAAGTTTTAAAGTCACAGATTTTTTTTTAATGTTATTCAAATTACAAAAAAAATCCACACAACTTTTTTAGAAAGCCGGGATTTTCTTATACATGCATAATATATGAAAATGTACAAAATTTGAATCATACAACCTCAGAGATGAACTAATTTGTGTTCCACCTTCTTGTGTCTGAATCCTTGGCACATTTATTGTTTTCAATATACAGCTTCATAACTAATTGTCTACCTAATTAAAACTCCCATATGCCATGTTACCTCTCAGCAAAGCAGTAAAGCAGCCTGAGGTTCATATGTGGATTGGCTCTCGCTCACTGGACTCTCTCTGTTGAAATGGTGTCAGGTTTTGCTAAGCCCAGATTGTATAGCTCTTTTTTACAAATTTTGTTGAAAGACTGAGAACTGAAACAGTCTTTAATGTAAAATACTTCCCTTGCCTATGGAATCTCCTGCATGAGAAAAAAATGAAGAGTGCAGATCATGGGAAAAATACACTCAATCATGTTTATTATAAGCAGGTGCAATAGTACTCCTGTCAAAATGAGTAAACCTTTTACCTACTCAAGCTACAAAATTGTCGAGAAACCTCTTGAACTATTTTAATTTTTTACATGATTAAAACGTAAAATATAAGGTAAAATATAAAGGTAAAATATAAAATATGTGATTCATATAAGTTCTACTGCTTCAAGGGTCCTAGGTATATCTTGCAGATGAAGTACAGTCACAAAAATAAATTTCCTGTTTTGGATGACATTTTGAGAAATTTTAGAAATAAATATTCCATTTTACTTTGTACTCTGAGATTTATTGTTCATTAATTGCTTTTCTGATTGCATTATGGGGATTTGTTGGCTGATAGATTTATCTTGCATTGTTTGGAATACCTCTAACAGTTGCTAAATATTCCGACAAAATAATTTAAGAAACTAAATGCTATTCAAATAGTGGTGCAAGTGGTGAATTTGATTCATCATTTTCAAATAACTAGGATATAGCCTTAAACTATGACAAGCAAACTTAAGGCAAATATGTGATAGAGTTAATACTGAAAAATAAGTTGGATGATTACAGATATGAGTAGTTTTGTGCCATATTTTGTGCCTGTAATCTAATCCTGCAGCTTTTGAAGTAAGTCAATGAAAAATGATTCAGAAGTTTCTTCTCTTAGGACAACTTAGTAGAGTTGAGCTTGAACTTTCTAGATTCGAAACTTGAGCTTTCTGATGTATATAAATGAGCTCACCACTTTCTATTTTTATTTCATATGTCAGAATTGTTTTATTTTCCTTTCAAGCAGAGCCTTAAAGACCTAAGGAGACAACTTTGGGATGACTCAGATTTTTTCAGGGCATAAATTATGTTTGGACTTGATCATCTTAAAGATCTTTTTCCAACCATAATGATTCTGTGATTCAGAGATACTTGATTTGCCCAAGTATGACATATTCAGTAGAGTTTTGCAAGGATGCTTGAGCTACTTGATGCTGAAAACAATATAGCTGCATAACTGTGGCATGGTGCTGAAACACCTATAATGTTTTCATACAAAAACTAGTGTCTATTAGCCTGTCTATTTTATTATATGGGACAGAGGTACTACATTTCATTCTCCAAGTGCTGCCAAATGAAGAAGCAGACTAGGTAACTTCATTTCTGTCAGCAGAGTTCATGCTCAAGAATGCTCAAGATATGTTTAGTGTTAGGTAATGCCAAAGTCTGTTGGGAGACTGTTTTACCCCCAAAATAAGAAATTATAGGACTGGTCTTTGCACTAATTCATGCACCACTTTTCATGCACCACTTTTCATGACTCTAATTTAATAAAAAATGCATAAGAAAGAGCTTTTCCCATAATGCCCTTTTTGGTTGCTTATATGAAACATTTTATTTAGTAGTTTGTTAAAGACTGCATATTTGATCCCCCTTTTTCTGAAGGGCCAAGTCCACATCATCCCAGAGTGTGTCCTAAATATAGCAGTGTGGTCATTTGATTTACTTGAAGCGAAGCAAAGCAGGTAGGGAGGAAAGCTTTTAAGCTTTCAATTCCTCTGTTTTCTTAGGTAGCTTGCTTTTGCATGGCACAATTTTAAGGAGCTGAGAAGGCTTGCACAAGAGATAAGGCATAACTATATCAGAGTACAGGAGAACACACCTGAATTCCAGTTCTGCTTTAAAGATATATGCCGTATACAGAATAGGCAGTAGAAGCCTTTTCTACTAAGTTAAGGATTTTTCATAAATGTTTTATGCTAATTCTCTTTGCATGCTGCTTTCCCTCCAGGAATTCTCTTCATTAAGAAAAATTGTTCCTCTGTCTAGTTGGAACTGTAAAAGGTGACAATGTTTGTGTGTGTCTGTTTCATGTGTTTTGTTATTCTAGCAGCAGTGCAGATTGGATTTGCCCATCTAACAGTACTGTATATGCTTCCGAATTTGCATGCGCACTGTGAGGACGGACCACCTCGTGGAGTGTGTGTTTTCCTACAGTTGGTGACTGCAGAACACTTTCAAAGTTGTATCCCCAAATAATTGGTCTATTTCTCTAATTTAAATTTCTCTCAGACATGAACATTTATTCTCTCCTACTTGTTTCCTTGATTTACTTTTAAATATATTTTCAATCTAGTTAACCGTACTTGTTTTACTTGCTTATTGCAGTACTGAATAGTATTGATTTCAGATGACCTTGGAGCCCCTTGTGAGATTTATGCTCTGAAAGGTCTCTCTTGCATGTAAAGAACTTAAAGAAGAAGAAATGGTAACAACAAGATGTTTTTAAGAAAGTGTGCTTTCACTATCCTTTTTTAGGAATGATGCCTTTTTCCTCTTTTTAAACACTATCCATTCAACCACAGAAGGCACCTCTCAAACCCTTATTCCAGCTAGCAGATTTGTGTTAGCCATTATTGGATAAAATGTGTATCTGTAGATGAGGTGTGGAGCCTATCTGACACACACAAGTCGAATTCTAGAAGCCGCTCACATCTCTCTTTTTTTTGTATTTGAAGAGATCAGAGATCACGTACAGTGCATGTAAGAGCAACTTCTTCCTCCCCTTTCAATATAGCTTAATTAAAGTACGGTCAGGATTTTGTCAAGCATGCCTGCTTTTATTAAATACCTAATAGTAGCTGAATCAGGTAGCCTTACAGCTTAACATCTGCTGCTATTTACTCTATGACTGTAAAGGTCTGAATGGTGATCTGGGGAAATACAGAAGCACTAAACAGAACCCCTGCTTGCTTTAAAATAGATTATTAATTATTGCTTCCTTATTGGCCCATGAGCATTGTCGTTGTCTTCCAATTTTCAGTACAACTCAGTTTCCTCACATCTGTTGTCATTTTTTTTTTGTTATTTTTTCCCCAATGAGTATTTGGGATTCTTGGCAGTTTTTTTTTTTTTAACTCCTAACCTCTAGCCCTGTGAACACAAAGCTCTGTGTGGTATCTGGTAATAGATTCATGGATAAATTTATAGAATGATTTAAGTATAAAAGGAGTGAGATATTACTGCACTGAACATTATAGTCCTTAATTTTTGGATACATGCTGATAACAAGAATTCACAGTTCTGAAATAGGTAAGTAAGCTCTAATGCTCTGGCTGAATTGGATGGCAAGTGCATGGTCTAGAAAAACTAGCATATATAGAAGGGTAGCCATTATTTATATTGCCTAAAAAAGTAAAATGGCCACTGGTCATAATATCTAAAATACTCTTTTAGTGAAAGATTCAAGGTGTTTCATGCTTGTGTTTTTGTATAAATCCTGATAGTGCAGAGGTGAGGAACAGGCTCAAGAAATAGTCAGCTGGGGAAAAAAAAGCCTTATCCTAGGAAAGACAAGTACTTCCCGAATTAACAGACAAATGAGTATTTCTGGAATTAGATTTAGTTTTGGGCACTGTAGCTTTAGGCAAAATGTGAAAACACCCTGTGGACAAAATTACTCGCCCATAATCTCACTCCTATCTCACTCTTTTTTTCTTTTTTTTTTGTGAAAAATAGACAATTTCTCTTATGAAAAAGAAAAAATATCCCTTTCTCAGCTAGTATTAATGAATATGGCTTTCTTGTAGTTAATTTATAGTAACTGAGTGGCAAAAAACTTGTGTTAGGCGAGGTTGTAGTTTAGCTGCAACACTGCTAGGACAGCTGTACTCCAAAGGTTTTTTTTTTGTTTTCTCTTAGCATATTTTATCAGTCTTTTATTCATTCATTATAAATGCTGTATTTAGGTATTAAAAGAAAATTGGGACCTTCCTCTGACTGATACCTTATTTAACTTTTGAATAGGACAACTTTTTCACCTTCAT
Organism: Crypturellus undulatus; assembly: GCA_013389825.1. Lineage (NCBI taxonomy): Eukaryota > Metazoa > Chordata > Aves > Tinamiformes > Tinamidae > Crypturellus > Crypturellus undulatus. Next base: position 738,786 of record VWPW01008458.1, read on the forward strand.
GTAACAAAATGCACAAGCCATCTAAAGGTACTATAGAAACTCTACAAAGACAAGTTCCTTTAGTTTTACTGTAAGGTAAACTGGCAAGATCACAACATGTAGAATTTGTGCCTATTTTTTTTTCAAGATGTAATGCCCCTAAAACAAAATGCACTGATATAAAATAATAAATTTCCATCAGGAGGAAAAAAATGATTATTTTTGCTTTATATGAGAAACTTGTTTACAAAGAAAATTCAGCCAAGCACTTCCTGAGTTTCTTTTCCATTGGTTCCACATAATGGTTCAGTTAGTTACAGAGAAAAAAAAATCGATATGATACCTTTTATTAGTTCTGTTATTATTAGGCAAGACTTTCAGAACTACATCATTTACTACGAATATATGTAGCACATTGAAAAACCAAATAGCTCTGCTCCCTTAGAATCTAGAGCTTGAGCTATATTTACCAGATTCTTTATCCAAAGTGCATTACTTTAACATTACATTACAGTAAACATTTAGTATGTTACCCCAAAACAACTCTTCTGCTTTATATAAAGATTGATCTTTTCTAGCTACTTCTTAATCTGTCAAAAAGATTATCTGACATTTTGGAGTAGTTTTTCACATGTATCCCATGTTTCACAGGGATCATAGAATCACAGAATCTAGGGGCCTCTAGAGATCATATGGTTCAACCCCTCCTGCATACTCAGGATCATCTAGAGCACGTGGCATAGGACTGTGTCCAAGTGGGTTTTGAAGATCTCTAGAGAGGGAGATTCCACAACCTCTCTGGACAGCCTGTTCCAGTGCTCTGTCACCCTCACTGTTAAGATTTTTTCCTTAAGTTCCTGTGGAACTTTTGATGTTTCAGCTTGTGGCCATTTCCTCTAGTTCTGTTGGTGGCCACCACTGAAAAGAGGCCGGCCTCATCCTCTTTACTCCCTCGCTTGAGCAGGTCCTCTCTCAACCTTCTCTTCTTCAGGCTGAACAGGCCCAGATGTGGCCTCACCAAGGCTGAGTAGAGGGGCAAGATCACCTCCCTCGACCTGCTCGAGATGCTCTTCTTAATGAACCACAGAATGCCATTGGCCTTCTTGGCCATGGGGGCACACTGCTGCCTCATGGTCAACTTTTCATGGATGTTGAAGGAAATAATCTACCCTTTCTAGTAGCTGTTCACTCTTTTGCATTTAGTGCAACTAATGTGACTGATGCTTCAGGAAATAGTGAGAGTTGCTAAAACAAATGGTATAATCTAACAGATGTTGCCCTAAAATGACATAAAAGGAAGTATGAGTAAGAGAAATTGCTTGTATATAAAAATGCTACTTACAGTCCAGACAACTCAGCCATATTTACTATTGTGTTATGAAAGCACATCTATACAACTCCTACTCTAAGTAGACTAGGCCAGATGCAAACCTGTCCAGTTTATACTTTTTATTGACATTAAAAATATTAAAGATGTATTCTATGGAAAAGACTGCTTGTTGAGGACCTTAGAAAAATGCTTTAGGGCTTATTTTGCATATGGTTGTATTGCCTTTGTGCAAAGATTAAATAACCGATTTTCTGAGTATAGTTCTTTCTAAAAGTTAAAAACACATTGATTCTTCTATCTTTGTACACTCTAGATCAATCAAATGTGCTACTGAAAAAATAACACTTAAAAATCCTGCAATTTACTATAGTGTATGTGTAAAAGTAGTAGCTCTATTGATTTCTTTTTTTTTTGCTTTCCCCAAAGTCTTTGATTTCCTATTTTATGTCATCTTCCTGAACTAACAGATTTATAAATCATCTCTTTGAACAGTAAAACCGTTTGCCATTTGGTGTAATTGGCTGACATTTCACTTTTGCTGTGCAGATTGCAGATTATGTTGACATTATTTTGGTGGGCTCATTAACATATTGCACATGACTAAGTTTGAAATGGTTTCACTCTTGTAGTGTAATACCCTGCATTTTCTCTGTTAAAGAAATGATGTTGGCTTTTCTGAAAGAAAACAGATAATGTTGCAGCATGATAAAGTGGAAATTGCAATAAAGTAGCAAAATGTACCACTAAAATCTATGTCAGAAGGAAAAAAAAAACACCTCATAGAAATGTGATATATTTACAGTTGATATTTATAAATCTTTACAAGAAATGAGCAGCATTCATGAAATAGTAGGTTTAAACTCAGATTATATCAGCATTCTAGGAATAGAGAACTTGTTCAGCAAAAGGATAGATCTTCCTGCTTGCATCACATAATCATAGACATAATTCCATTCTTATCCATATGTGATTAATTTTGCTGAAATAGAAGTCAGCTAGCAGATGTAGCTGTGTTAGGGCAACTAGGAATATCAAAATCTTAGACAAATTTTTATCAAGTTGGCAAACAATTATCAATAAATTCATTTTTATAATATTTTAAGTTCTTCATCTTTGGATTTGTTTGTAAATCAAACATTTGCTTTGAAAGCTTTACTTTAAGTCCTGCTGAGAGAAGAGAGAGAAGTGGAATGAGAGAACTGATTATAGCTTGTCAGTCATCCTGATAAAAGCTGTCTGTTGCTTGACAGATGTGAATTCATTGTTAGTGTTGTTGAAGATCTTTGACAATTCCTTTACTCTTATTGACTTTTCTCTGTCTTCATGATTGCATGTCTTTGATTAGGTGTGTTTTACCAGACAGATATTTGGTTTTATACATTATTATAGACCATATGCTGGCATCTTTAGACAAGTTAAGTGCTTTCTTTGGTCTTGTTGGGACTAATTGCTGAGTAAAAAGTTACTCATTGAAATTAAATGTGGGAGCATGTTATCTTGTATAATCACTAACTTCTTATGTCTACAAGAACTGCTCATTCTCTACACCACGTGGAGTTCTACAGAAGCAAATAATTTCACTGGTCATCCAGACATGTAGCTTAAACATAAAATCCATGCAGTCATCTGTGTTTTGAGATTTTACTAAGGCAGGGTAATTTTTCAGTTTCTCATGCATAAATTTTACTTTAGATGTGCAAATGTACATGATGGAAGAAAGATTTAATTTTAATGAAGAATCCACGTCAAACCCATATCTGACAAAAATCAATAGGAATAAGTTATCAAATTATCACATACATCAAATGCACTGTGTGTATTAACAAATTAGCCTATTTAGGTTTTATTGAAAATAAAGAAGAGACAATCTTTTGCATGCAGCTTGGAAAACATTGCTTTGATGTGCGTGGGTGGATCAACACAAAGCTGAGCATTATGTGTTAAACAGACTGAAATTTGTCACGTTCAAGTAGCATTTTATCTATTTTTTGTAAACCCAAGAATATTCATTTTTCTAAAGAGATGTGAATCTCTTCTAAACTCAGAAGTACAGCTAAGTGAATAATTTTCAAAATAAGCAAAATTTATACTTTGATTATTTTTGAGTAATAATTGGAACTGTGATTGTTGAAAAGTGAATCATCTTCATTGTTATCAGTGAACAGGGAAACAAATCTTGAATATACATGAGTTTATATATAATTTCTTTTTCATCAAGCCTAAACATGGAGCTTTGTACTCAAAACAAAAATGAAAAAGTTAAAAAAAAGCCAGTGATGGTGAAAGACTAGAGACCCAGAACACTGGGTGAACCAAGGATAGATATCACTGTTGCTGCAAAAAATTATGGTTGAGCTAAGTGAAGCAAAACAAGTCTGCTAGGTAATATGGGATAAATAGGATGCAATTTAACTACAGTATGTTCCCGATGACTCTTGTGATAATCTTCTTCCCCCTTAGCAATGAAGTCTGGGGAAAGTGCTGCATTTCCTTATATGTTTTATTGCAAAACTTAGCAAGTTTTCTGAGGATACAGTCTGAGGAACACTAATGTCCAGTCATGGTCACTGCCTATAGATCAGGATTGTAAACTAGCATATTTGTAGAAATTCTTTAAATATGTCCGGTGGTTCTTTGTGAACTGATGGTAAATATTAATAGTGATTGGTCTATCTTAGCAGCTGTTCGCTGTGGAGTTCTGGAGCATACAGTTCCAGAATTTGTGTTGCTGTCACCTCTGCTGATTAAATATCCCTACAATGTAGTTATAGTTGGAAGGTAAATTAACTTATTTGTACTTATTTTTTTCTTTGCAGTTGCAACTGTTTTTCTATTAGTGTCTGTGAGAACGTATCGCTTTTGTTCTAAAAATTCTATGTGCATACAAAGACATATACTCCCTGTCTTGATAAAACTGATAGACTTATTAGTCAAAGGGCGTAAGAAGCAAACTGGAGAAATTAAGCTACGATGATAATAAAAAAGTTTGCCAAGGTTATGCATAGGAATCTTGTGGTCTAAACCACATGAATTTCAGTTCTAAGGATCACATTATGGCCTGAAAACAGAGCTGTACATTTTGGCTAGCAAGCTAGTCATTCAGAGGAAAGCAAGGCTATAAAATCTCTGAGGATACCTTTCATCCCATAATCCAGGATGTTGATGACTTTAAGCAGTATCAGCTCCAGTACTAACCAGTATCAGGCCATCATCTTTAACTCAACTTGGAGAACGGATTGCAAAAAGAAGAGAAAGGCCTATGCATAAATATATATAAATATATATGTGTGTGTGTGTGTGTGTGTGTGCACATGTCCATGGAGAGAGTGGGAGGGTGAAGCACCTTCTGTACTGTGAAGGTTTCCAGGGCCCAGGACCTTATTCCCCAGAAATGCTTGCATCTTTGCTCTATCCACAACCTTGCTCCTACCCCTTAATATATTTTATGTTTAATAAAATCTGGGGTTTTCTGTTTGGTTTTGTTTGTTTTTTTCTCCTTTAGGACAGTTGTCCATGAGGCAGATATATACATTTATATATGTAGTAAACCTTTCTCTTAGCAGTTTATAGATGCATTTACACATTAGAATGTGTGGCATTTAGAAATTAAATAGCAAATATTTTATATGCATGTATTGTTTATCTTATAGGTAAGGTGATGTCTTTGGGAGGCAGAGACAGTTCATATACATACAAAATACACCATTCCATATTAGCTCGGTAATTAATTTTCATTGATATGTTTTAAATGCATATAGCCTTTCTAACCTGCAAAATATAAGCTTTTTTTTCAGTATCTGTTAGCTTAACAGGCAAAGAATAAATTATGTGTGCATATTGTGATGTAAATATATTGATAGAATAATGATTTCTCTATCACCATTTTATGTACAGTAATATTTTCACTTACTTCAATGATTTTGTTAGCAATTATTTATTCCCTACTCTGTATGGAGATGGATTACTTGTTGCCAAGGAGACAAAAGGGGTCTTTAGCAACATATGCTATGCAGAATAAGAAACAAACATTACTGTAGTAGCAATGTTTTACCATTAAAAGATGTTACCCAAACCATAGAACATTTTATATCTCTCAGCTCTGCACAATATACATTAATTGCACCTTAATTTGTAACAAATCAGCACTTTTCCAAGAGATTCTGTATTCCTTAGGTTACTATTCATTAATCTTAGCTGAACAACTACACAGAGGAATATATGAACACTGTTATTGCTCTCACTGAGGCAGTTTCTCACATTTGAAAAAAAAAAGTATATATACCATGTATAAGTAAAATTGTTGCTGAGTATGAACCAAGGCACTAATTCTGAACACTTGTTTTGATTTTTTTTTCTGTTAGCCTTCTAGACAAGAAATAACAGCTTCTTCTAACTCTGCTTTGATTTTTGTTTTTATGAGCTTTGAGCATCTGTAAGACATACTGACATATCCATGTTGATTTAGTGTTTTTGAGAATTTTCAAGGATTCCAAACAGGGTCACTGTACTTGTTTGATACCTGCATAAGTGTTAACAGGCTAAAAGTCAAAGTTTGCCTGACCTTTGGTAATGGATACATCTTACACCTGTAAAGTGCCGACTTGCATTCTGGTTCTGTTGTAGTTAAATGTAGGAATCTGTTTGCAGGAAAAGGGTTTTCTATTCCCTCAGCCCAGCACCAGAGATTTACAGCTGCATCAGAAACATGCCATTATTATATTATCTTTAAACCCTCATTTTTAGACATGATCAGGTAAACAAAAAATATGTGATAAAATGATCACTGTGAAAAAATGGTCATGTGAAAAGGCATCTAATATTTATAATTCGTTGCATATAATGGCTCAGGCATGCTATTTAGTCACCTTGCAGGTTCACCACAGCACTGTAGTGATGAAATCAAGGGAACAACCACCAAGGGCAAACCTTTCTAGTTCAGTTTTACACTCTGTCATAGACTTCTATGTGATCTTGAGCAATTGCCTTAACTTGCTGGTGAGTTAACTCTTTACATTGCAAAATATAATAAAAAGAATTGTAGACATCCATGAATTCATAATGAATAAGATGAATTTGGGTACCTTGTTTGGTGTTCTGTATATTTCTGGGGTAGTCATTTTGTCATTTTGTGCTTTAACTTGTGCCTGACCTTTAGTTTCAGATAAATCACCCCAGAATCAGGCATTTAGAGGCGTATGGAAAAGGCTCAAGCTAAGTTTTTACATACGTACCAATGATTTTCAGTAACCAGTCTTATTAAGCACTCTATCACTGAATTTCAGCTTTTATGAAAAAGCTGATTTTTTCCTTCTTAATAAAGTGAAAATACTTTCTGATATCTTATCTTTGGAGTAAAGATGTCTAGAGGATTTAGTGTTATGCAAACTCAGTAGAAATACTTGTTGAAGAAAAGGCTTTCTATGCACCACTTTCACCCAGGGTTTCGGGGGATGGAGAGAGCTTTTTGTCCTCGAAAGAGCTACCCTCTTCGAAAGGGCCTCAAAAGGCTCAATACTTTCAGTATTAATTGCCTTGTCTTATGGAAAGATTGTAATAGAACACACAGACACACACACACACACTTTAGAATTCTTATTTATTTAATCCATTCTATAGTGTATGATTGTGGAATCTGCAATCGCTGTAGCATAAAATGTAGCTCAAAGAACAGAAATCTTTCTTTATGAAATTCCAGGGAGAACCTGCCATCTTACATAGAAATATGGTGCAACATCTTTAATGGAGGGGAAGGTACTGGGGCACTTCCTCACTATTTTTTCCATTGTCCCTATTTACATTGGAACTCATGCTTTTTATTATTATATTTCTCCTTAGTGAGAATTATATATCCATTTATGATACATGGAACATTTTCTGTAAGTTAGCTAAAAGGTTTTTTTTTTTTTTTTTTTTTTTTTTTTNATGATACACGGAACATTTTTTGTAAGTAAGTTAGCTAAAAGGGTTTTTTTTTTTTTTGTATTTTCAAATTAGTTCTGACAACTTTCAAGGTTGCACTCCTTTAGTGCCTGGAAAATGACCAAAAGTGGTTTGTGGTCTTTGGGAGTCCCGCTTGTTATGTAATGCTTATACCTTCAGGGCCTCTGCAACAACTGCTCTTTCCTCAAGCTCTTTCTTTATTTCCTTAATGTTCACCAAAGGTTCTCTCATATCTGAAAGCTAAAATCACAGGAGTTTGGTCATTCCTCATCTGGGGGGTTTTCTCCAGTGAAATATTCCACAACAGTTGGAGGCTTCCCCAGATTAGTGCTGATTTAGCATATTTTGTTCACAGTGGGCTTCAGCACCAGACTTTGGTTTACAAGTGATTTGGGTTTTTGACATGCACATACATCTGGCAGACAAGAGTGAATATAAATTCAAACATTTTCACAAAGATGAGGTAGAAGAAATAGAGACTTGATACTATGATAGTTTTAGGCATCTGCTTCATAGACCAGTATATAGGATTAGGTAACTATTTCCTTATCTGTTTATCAGATATGAAGAACTAGATGCTACACCTGAAGTTCACAAAAGGTGCCATGTTAAACAAAAGTCATGGAGGAACTGTGAAAATTAGTTTTCACATAGGTGTTTTTTTAATTTAGCCTTCTCTGGGATAACTGAGCCTTTTGTAAGAGGCTCAGAATGAACAAATATCTCAGAATGGGATAGCTGTCCCAGAATGAACAAATTCTGTCTCACGTGGAGAATCAACTTCCTGGGAATTAAAAAAATAAAAAAAATGTATTCAGCTCTTCAAACAGCTCACTGTGAGCCAACTATTAAAGTCTGAAAAGCAGTTCATGAATTCCTAATAAAGACTCCAGTCATTTTATGCAGAAGAAGTCCTGAAGATATGAAAAGTACTTGAGCAATAAAATGAAATTTAAGGACAATAAATTGATCTTGACTATGTGTAACCTTTGGGATAATTATTAATTCATTGGAGATCTTCATCTGTATAAACAAATAATAATAAACTATTCCCTAAAGTTTAAATCTACATTCAACAATTGTAGTTTAAATGTTCATGGGATATATATGTTTTTCTTTGCTCTGTACCTGGATCTTAAAATTTTTGGAACTTTAAAAACATTTGAAAATATTCTATGGGTAAGTAAAGGACCAGACATGCCATTTTTTGGCATTTTTTATAGGTAGATAAAGAGCAAGATCACCTACACAGCTTTTTGAATTTAAATGCTTTAGTCCATAAAAAGGACATGTATCATTGAAGTTCGTTTTCTGGATGACTTATTACTCTTTAATAGTGTAAATCATATACAATATACAACTGCATATGCAAAGCTACACTATATATTTAAAGTTAGAGATCACATTAATGTGATATAAAATTAAAACATTCCTATTGCAGGTGAGCCGTCTGTTGAGGTGGTGCTTTTGTATATTTTTTTTTCTGAAAAGACAGTCATTAATAGAATAACTTGGGCTAAAAGTTAAGAGCTGATAAAAGTTCAAGAAATTCAAGATTTTTCATGGTATGCCTAGAGAACTAATGATAGTGAATCTGCAAGACACATAACATTGTCTTTTGCTCTAAGCAATGAATAATCTTTGAAAAAAACTGTTGAGCAAGGCACATCAGTATTTTCAGAAAATATGTTTCAATTATTCTAGTAATAGATTTTCTCACTTTAGAACAGATGACATGTTAACAATAGTTTTTTAAAAGGCAAAAATTATCTTTGACCAGAGGGTAAATCAATGCTCCAACACAATGTATAAATCACTGAGTAGGCCTGCATATGTAAAACACTGTAATTTCTGTGTTTTGTATAGTGACTTTGCTTTACATAAACAGGTTGCTCGGAAAGGTTGCAGAGTATCCATGTCCATGTGACTGGGCATAATCTTGGACAACCTGCTCTAGCTGACCATGCTTAAGTAGGGACATTGAATGAGATCATCTCCAGAAGTACCTTCCGAAATCTTTCCACAACTATTCTGTGATTTGGTGGTAGATCGTATTTTCTTTTTTTTTTTGAATTTGGAGTCCCCTAGGAATGCATGCAATGTTACAAATGTAGGATACTGTTTTATTAGAAAGAACATATTTACAATACTGCAAGAGAGATTGTGATTTGTATTTGTCCCAGATGATCCGGTTAACTTTAAGTCCTATTTGATTTCTGAAATCTTCCTTTTATGTGAAGAGCCCCATGTCCAAAGATTATAAAATCCTCTTGGTCTGACATAAAACTTCAGCACAAGAAGAAAGCAGGGTCTGAATCTCCCTACAAGCCTGATGAAACAAATGTGTAGCACACATTTGTAATGTATCACAGAGTAACTCTGTCTCAATACATATTGAGAAGATAACTGTGCATACCATTCTCTAAGGTCCAATCCTCTAAAAGAGGAGGAATAAAAAAGCACATGCAGCTTTGCCCTTTCTTATCCAGGAAGCTGGCCATAATGCAAATAATTTGAGATAGTAATATTTTCTTGACTATTTATTGCTTTTCTTTCTTAATAGGCATTACTATGACTCTGAGGTCACTGCCTCAGTTAAATTCCATAGGAAAGTTACCTATACAAATGCTTCTAGATCAATAAAGAGCAAACCTACATAAATGATTTATATAACAAGAGGATTGTTTCTTGATATAGAGACTATATATATATATATATATTTAGAGAGAGAGAGAGAGAGGCTTTTACAAGATGCAGTTTCTCTTCTTGAACTATGGATTCTGTCTGGGTTTGTGCACATACGTGTGTATGTGTGTGTGCATGCGCACACACGGGGTGTATGCCAATAGGCAAATCTGACAAAATTCTGCAAAAGGACCATGCATTTATTTTGCAGTGTTGGGGATTGTAAAAGGAATATAAGTAGAGGTAAATACTGAAGATGCTGTATTTTTAAAGTGCCACGTATTTCATTAGCAATAAAGTAGTAAGTTATGATTTAGGATCACTACTGTGTAAAAGCCCAACAAGATGCTTTGTAACATTCATCTTTGTCTTCAGGAATCAGTAAGCTGTCAGGGTAAAATGAATTTGTATTTTATTTAGTTCTAGAAAAGGCATCCATGACTATCACTATAAAAAGGTTGATAACAGAGGTATGGTTAAGAACTAAGAGAGTAACTAATGGATGATCACAATGTGAAGGCCCTAAAGCTATACATCCATGTAGTTGTTGGCCGTAGCATTTGGTATTCTCTGTACTCAGAATGGGGGATAACTGATGAATGATCACCTCAGCATTCAGTAGGTTTATGTTCGGTACACAAATGTCTGGATTTTTTATGTATTATGTGGAACTGATCAAATCTACTAGTGTTGTTAATTTATAATTAAACTTATCCATGCTCACTTTCTTAGTCAGAACATATCCATATCATGAGAGGCTTCAAGGCAGATAGGGCCTTTTGATCCTTTTGTCAGGCCTGTCTGAGCCTGACAGGTATTGAAATGGTGGGTTTAGAAGCAGCGACAGAAAAATATTTCTATTTAAGCAGAAAAAGTGAAAGGGTGCAAAGGATTTGAATAGAGGAGCATTGATAGTACCGTAAACTTGACTTTAAGGTGTTGTTTGGAAGGTCCTTACTAAACATGTGCTGGCACACTAAGAAACGAATATCACTCCTCAGGTACTTGCATTTATGGAAATCTAAGATATATCCTTATTTTTAGTGCTAGATATATTTCTCAAAAAGGCTTGCTAAGTATTTTTATAGTTATTCAGTTAAAAGATATAGTTTTAATACCTCGTTGTACTACATTAGTTCTGAAAAACTTAAGAAAAGGGTGAGCAAAGATTTTGAATGGCTTCTATATAAGAAATTATTCAGTAGGATACTTCTAATAGCCTAGAAAAAAAAGAGCCAGTTGAATGGTTTTATAATAGGGGCCTGCAAAATAATGAGTAGCATGGAGAAGGTGAATATAAAGGTGATGTATATATAGGATATATAGGATGACTGTTCACCATTTCTTCCAATACAAGAGCTAGAAGACATCAAATGAACCTCACACACAGCAGGTTCAGTGGAATTTCCTGCTACAAAACATTGTAGATACTAGAAATTCTTGTGTTCAAACAGTGACTATATTTAATGCTTTTTATTCCATGGATTTGTCCAAAGAAATCTTGAGTTCCTCAGAGCTCTGAGACCTGAACTCACTAAATTCTGAGAGAAGAAAGCTCGCTCTATGTGCACTCCCCCACTTGTCTTTTTCCTGGAAAATAATCATTGGCTCTTTGTGGTGAGGGAATATTGTGTTAGACAGATCTTTGATCTGACATGGATAACTCTTCATATAATGGTTAATTGAATCCCTAGTTGAGATGCACTTTTGTACATTTTGTGTATTGTTAGGTCACTGTTGTGTGTGATCTTGTGCACACGAGCAGTTAAAGGATTTTGTAGGAAATTGCTGTGCACACTCCAGATGTGGCTTCAGCAGCGCTGAGTAGAGAGGGAGGATCTCCTCCCTCAGCTTGCTGGCAGTGCTCTTCCCCGCACACACCAGGCCTTCTTGGCCTTCTTGACCTTCTTGGCCACAGGGGCACAATGCTGACTCATGGTGGGCTCGTCCACCAGGACTCACAGATCCTTCTCCACAAAGCTGCTTTCTGGTAGGTTAACCCTCAGCCTGGGCCGGAGCCGGAAAGAGTGGCTCACGTAGAGCTATCTTACAAATTCTTGAAGTAGAGCAACCGTAAGAACAGAGTTGGTAAGGAAAGACTGATAATACCTATTTTAAAATTTAATTACAAAAAAGGAACTTAAAGATAAGGCAAACTTCATTTTTCTCTCCTGTCTGCTCTGTTTGAAACTGGTCTGAGCTTATAGAAGGGAATAATTTGACAGTTTAAAAACACAGATTCAAGTATTTCCCTCAGGCACCTCTGATATTAGCTTGTGGTGGGTTCCTTGAAGCTAAATTATGGCTTCTGCTGATAGTGTGCTGTGTAATGACATTTCTTCAAGTGTGATTTTTAAACACATATGTTATTTTCTTGTTATATTGTTATATTATGCATTTGAGGCTTTTTCCTTTTTTTCTGTCTAGAAAAGAAAAAAAAAAAAACTTCTTTTAAATTTAAACTGTTTCCCATATTCAGTATGACCAGAAATGATAGCTTTACCTCAGCTTGTTTGTAAGCAGGTTTTTGAATCAGGAAGACCTTTTTACTCTTCAGAAATTGCAGAGATTACTATAACTTTCATATTTTGAGAAGGAGAAAAAAAATCTCTTGCAACTACTTTCTCATTTGAGTTCAAAATAAATAGGGCTACCTGCCATCCTTTCTCTTCCCAGTCCTGTCAGATTGTGTCTGGACTTTTGACTAAATTAAGGCTGTGTACTTTTTCTGTTGTCAATTAAAACTTATTATATCTAGTGACCATGTAATCCTTAACAAAAAGAAAAAAAAATCTGTAGTCTAGATTTTACAAACTATTGTAGTTTGTAATTTCAGCAATGAAATGTTTGTTGGGCCGATTCCATACACTCCACGTTTTTTCCAAGTAAAAAGAGGGAGGAAGAAGTAATATTAACTAATTAGTTCTCCTGTCCTTTAATTGCCTTTTAAGCCCTGGCCATGATGATGTTTTCAAATGAAATTGCAATGTCAGTGGACAAGGTATTGTTTTTTTATATTTTTTTGTCTGACAAGGTATTTAAGTTTGGCGTCCAGTATTCACAGTTCAGACATCTTTGGGTATGCTGTGCTGTCTATACTTATGCTGGATGTCTCAGTCTAGAAGGTCTGACTGCTATTCTAGTGGGGAATTAAAAAAAAACATATACTGAGCACTTTTTGTTGTCAACATATATCTGTAAATATATCAAGCACTAGTTATTAAAAAGAAAAAAAAAAGGTACACTAGATACCTGCCTTAAGGCTCTGCTTTATATATATGTATATATATCATTATTGTGATTGTATAATCAATAAAGAATACTCTGAAGATCCATTATTAATAAAGCGGCAATGGGCAAAGCAATAAGGGATCATTACAACCATGTTACATAAACAGCTTGCTTTGTACTCTAAGATGTTTTTTTTCTCACCACAGCACTTTCTCTTTCCTAGATAACATGCGTCAATTTTAAAAAGAAATTGTTCATGACCATGTGTACAGTTGTTCAGAAGATAAAGGAATTAATAAACTATTGAGGGAATTTCTGTTTATTTATGAAACTAAGATACATTTTATTATCATACACAAATGTTGTTTGCAAAAGTATTGGCCAATTTATCTTGCTAGAGGAGAAAAGGCTGCACTTTTCATGATGAAGTGGAAGCGTAATGAAGAAATTCACATTTATTTCCTCTCTTGGTAAATTTTCCCTTACTCTAAATAAGAGTCATGCAAAACAACAAAAAAATATATATATATACCCATATATGGAAGAAATGCTTCTGTACTTTAGTGGAGCTTAAAAATGATTAGTCAAGCAGATATTATGGATAGAACAATGGAAAATAAGCCTAGAATAGAACATAATGAGGAAAGAACTGGAATAGCTGAGAGAGTTGGAAAGTTGTGGAATATGCAAGCTGGAAAGCTGTAGAAGAAACTACTTATCAATATAATTGTTAATTACATAGAGAGGAAAATACAACATTCTACTCACTTATTAAGCATCTCCTTTAGCATATCTGTGCTCTCTAGTTTGGACTTCTCTCAAACCTCTTCTACCACAGTAATTTCTACCATATGGCCAATTGCTGTCCTTGTAAAGAGCCAATATTAGTGCTGCTATTTTGTGTGTTTCACAATCACTGCAAGCACAACTGCTCAGTCTATTTTAGTGCTTTGCTTTGGGAGATGAAATCTTGACTGGGGTTTAAGAATTTGATTGAGGGAGCATTTGTAGGCAGTGTTCTTTTTCCTACCTGTTATCTCCTTCTTATTACTTTTTATAGCCTCCTTTGGCCCTAAACATTGATGGGAAGCTATTTTGTGAGCCTAGTTATGGCGCTATAGGTGTGTCTCAGCATTTACAGCAATGGTTGTTTTGTGTGATAAAATTTCTGCACTTTTCAGAGAAGATGAGTCTTTATAAGGGAATAAGTAGAAGAGGAAGGTCAATAATCACAGATAATCACAGCAGATAAATTCAAAGCATTCACAGTTCATTTCTATGACTTTTTAAAATTTTATTTTTAGACAGTGAAATGCCAATATTTTCTTATTTTTTATTTTTATTTTCATTAAAAGCTTTCAGCCCAAGTCAATATAGAATTGCACTTCTGGATTTTTCTTTTATGAAATAATGAATTAAGGTTATGATTGTTAGGAAAACAGCACAAAACTAAAAATTTCAAATTAATGATTACCCTACCATATAAGAGAGAAAGCAGGAGATGCCAATTACTTTGCAAATCTAAGACCTGAACTTGTAGAATTTCTAAAAACTACTTTATTAGGGTCTGCAACAGTATTTATCTCCCTTTTAGAAAATATGAGTAAATCTCGGTAGAGGGGGAAAGGCTTGCTTCTTGGGATGTACTTTCTTGTCACAGTATGTATTTTACTCTTCTTAGTAATAACTCAGATTCTTCATTGTTTGTTGACTGGTACATAGTTTAGGAATTTGAGGAGAAACTAAGTATTAAATATATGAAAACTTCACAAAATATCCCTTGGAATGCCAAAGAATAACTGTGCTTGTATAAACACTGCTCAGTCAACATGTTCAGGTGAGCTGCAGTGGTAAAGATTTCTACATGGTCCCATCTAAATTGTCTCTTTCAGTTTTTATTCTGTGATTCCATTAGTGACTCTACTTTTGTTTGGGCTGGGTTTCTTAAGACTGAGAAACCTTGCTTGCTAAGTTGATATTATTTTTTGTTTCTGCTTGTGATAATTTATTCCTAAATGATATGACATTGTCACTTGTATTGTTGAACAGCCTGCACAACATATGGGCTATAGGCAGTCTGGCTCCATTGTTTTTAGCTAGGTACAAGACAGGCAGGTTGCCAAGGATGTGCAAGGCCAGAAGTGGAGATGCTGTTTATTCTCATGCATCCTCTGATGCAGATTGGTCTGGAACTAAGAGACAGCTTGCAAATATCAGTTCTGTCCATATGTAACATGCTGCTGGACTGTTCAAATGCAGGGTAGAGAAGAGGAAAACTTGGGATACAGACCAAATGGAGCAGATGTTTGGAGGTTGGAGTCCTGCAAGAGAGGGGCAGGGATTTACTGCAGTAACGGAGGCAGGCAGTTAGCACAGATTCAATGGCAGGTGGTAACTGTCCTGCTGAAGCAAACAGTCAGGTATATTTTATGTTAAGAGTTTGCAAGCATCTTAATTTCACTGACAAATAAGGGGTGAAGAGTGGATGCCCGGTAACTAGGAATGAGGTATGGAAGTATGAAGAAGTATGTGTGCTTGGCGAGAAATCCCTGTGTGTTGCTTTGAGGATTTTACCGTTTCCCGCTTTGTATTAGACAGCTATTGAGAGATTTTTTTTTTCTTTTTAATAGATCTCATGGTAGGCTGCTTTTTCTACTTTCATCCAAAGCTGAGTGAAAACTCCCACACACTTCAGTGGAAGAAGCGTGCTCTGAGAGTTTTTGAAAATACCAGGCTATATTTGAGGCATAGTTGTTTTTGCAGATCTTCTTGACTTTCTTAGGTGTTGGTTATTTTGATGCTCTCCAACAAGTATTTCTGGGTTCATTTTTCTCCTTCTAGCCCTCTGATCTCCACTGAAGTATTCATTTTTTGCACAGTCTTTTCAGATGGATTCTACTACTGCTGTAGGGCTGTGGGCTATGATATAATGCTTCAGCTCAAACATATTGTATTGCAGATTTATGACCCATCATGCTTAGGTTTTTTGTTAATGCTTTTTTGTTGTTGTTTTTGTTTGGTTTTCTTGATTCTTTAAATGAAGTATACTTGCCAATAATGCCTTGACTTATTTCTTCCACTACACCTACATATGCTTTTGTTGTTTTCTTTTAATTTAATTTGTTTTGCTGAATGCTTGTTATTCTTATACATTGTAGCAGTTGTAACACCTTCAAGTTCAGGTACTGTGCTAATGTAATTAATGTGCACTTACCCTCACTTAAGAGAGGTAAGTGGAATATATCCTAGCATTGATTCTCACGGTAGTTACTATATTTGCCTTTTACTGCCCTTTATTAATGGCCTTTATGCCTGTGAGAGGCTCGTGTCCCAGACAAACTGTAATAATTTTTAAGTTTATAGTTGTGAAATGCTTTGTCGAATGCACCTTTTTGGTAGTGTACATGTGGTGTGCATTAGCTCATTTTACTCAAAATTTGTGGCAGTAACAAGTTCCGACAGGAAGAAAAACAAAGCCATCTCTATAGCTTAGTGTTTGCAACATTACAATGCTTATGGAGCAGATTATATCTTTTCCTCACTATCAGGGATTCTGACTGTAGAGAACAACAGGAGTCACAGGAGAAGGCAGGGAGAAACAGCAGTGTGTATGCAAGTGTGACCACCAACCCCACAGAGTCACTGAATGAAGGCAGAAGTGATCGTCACAGAATATTGTTGCATCTCTTGTATCCTCTTATACCACAGGACTTCTCCTCATCCCTATCTTTAGTGTAATTAAAATTGTACATAAGACCGAGCAGGAATCGATTTGACCTGTGGGTACATAGTTTTTCATTCTTTCAGTCTGTTTACAGGACTGTATTAGTAGTACACTCAAATAGTTGATCAGTTGATCTAAATTTTGACAAATTCTGGTTCTGTTGACTTCTAGTTGCTTCTAGATTTCTATGCAATGCCTGACAGTCATTTAATTTCAGAACTATAAGAGTTTATCAGCAGTACCAAAGAAATGGCTCACTTCCAAAAAGCTTGGGCACATTTTTCTTTCCCCAGTTTTTAGAAAACAAATAAACATTTAAAAAAAATAATTAAGTGACAAAAATAGTGATGAATGTTGCTTATCAAATGGAGCATCAATATACGTGAGACAGAAGAGTCAATAAGCTATGAAAACAAATGGAAAACTAGAGAACGAGTAAGCTAGATATAAGGAAGGAAAGCAAATAAAGTAAATGATGCTTTTTGCCAGCTATATTCCTTTCTTTTTTTTGCTTTTTTTATATTAGTACTAAGACTATCAAACTTTCAGACTTCTCAATTCATTGTATTTGTGTAACACGTGAATAATTGTGTTTACATAACACCTGAATAAGACTGCTCCATAGACTCTGATATTTAAAGTACAATGATTACCTGCAATAACATCATTAAGGTGAACCTGTCCTGCAGCCAATCGTTTCCAACAGGAGTTCCTTGTGATTTGCTAGAATCATGTAATCCCAGTCAAACAGGCTTTCTTAGTTTGGACTGCAAGATCTCTGAGCCTGACCATTTAAAATGGAGAACTGTGTTTAAATATGTATATAAACATTTGTTTAAATGACTTTTTGAAAGTATGAAGTTACACTCTTTCTGAAGGATCCAGAAACAGGTTGCTGGAATAAGAAATGGAACAGAATTTTTGGCTGGTGACCAGCTAATAATTCCTTGGTTATTTTGTATCAATGTTTTGATTGTAGCAAGGCAGGGGTTGATGTCTTCTCCATCTCCTTGTCTGACAGGACAAGAGGAGATGACCTTGAGTTGAGTCAGCAGAAATTCAGGTTAGATATTAGGAAAAATTTATACATGGAAAAAGTAGTCAAGCATTGGAACAGGCTACCTGAGAAAGTGCTGGAGGCCCCATCCCTGGAAGTGTTCAAGAAACATGTAGATAAGGTGCTTAGGGACACAGTTTTACAGAGAGTGTTGAGGGGCTTACAGTTGGACTTGATCTCAAAGGTCTTTTCCAACCATTAATTGTTGATTTCTGAATTAGTACTGAGGTATTCTTCCTCCACATCTGTTCTCTTGCATGAGCAATACTGTATCCCTACATCTAAAGTACTACATTCTCTTAACCTGATGGTGTGAAAAGATAGATCTTAGGCAGACCTGAGTAGAACAGCTGTGTACATATATTGTCCTGAATCTAGGGAAAAACGTTATCATGGAGCTGGATGAGGATAGGCTCTGACTTCAGTCCTTGCAAATTTTGACAAGGACCTTTTAATCTATGGTGTAAAAAATCAAATATAGAAAGCTCATCTTTAAAATTGCTTGTTATTAATGTGAAATCTGAACTTTCAGAGCTCTGATTTGATAAAAAAGAATAGTACAAATAAATAAATAAAACCCCAAACCTAATGATTGAATTTGGAGAAATCTAAGTCAAAGACTAAAATCTTCCTGGAAAGAGGATGGAAAAAATGGTCAGTCTAAGGATATTAAGTTATTAACAGGCAAGCAAATATGGGCACTGTGTCCCCACTCCCATCACTGATTTAAAATGATTAACTTAAAAGTTGTTTACACGAAATCACTGAAGGCTTTTGAGATGGTTGCCTCATTCCTTTTTATACAGTATATGCTTCTATTTTCTTTTATACTTAGGTAAATAACTACACTGAAAAGTGTATGTTGGAGGTTAGACTTCAATTGAAGGAAAATTAGTTTAAAAATATCTTAAATTTCACAGAATGTACCTACGTATGTACATGACAGTGAAATAAAAAATGCAAATAAATGAATATCTAAGGTACTGGATATACTTAGAAAACAACTTAAATGCACAATCAACTAAGAAATATTGAAAAATACAGAAAATGTGAAAGTTTAATTCTCCTATCCATACTACCACCTTTCAGGAAACAGAATAAATGAGTCTTGCCAGACTTAACACACAGTGTCACACTTTATTGTTTCCATAACATGAGCAGCTGTTCTCTCTGAACAGGCCTTTGCACAGGACTGACTCATGGCAGATTTGAAATTCATTATAAAGACATTAATTTTAAAGTTTTCATCAATATGAAATTCTAGAAAATCTGATTTTCTCAAAAGTGGTCAGTAACAATTGTAGATTCATAACTGCAGACAATGCTACTTAAATAAACATATATTTTAAATTATATCATTAGCTAACATGTCCATGATAACTTACTCCTCGTATCTTTGTAGTAGAGTGATTTGCTTTTACCCAGGACAGTGCTAAAGAAAACCCTGCCACTAGCTGTCTGAAAAAAGTGTTATTTGTGAGCACGTTTTACAGTATATTACTTAGAAAGAAAACACTGCATAAAGTCTTTCACTTTTGATTAGTAGGAGAAAACAGTCAAAAGAAAGGTCTTTCGTAGTGTAAAACAGATGATTATCTGTCTTAAAGTGTAGTTAATCTTTAACATAAAATAATTAAATCTCAATAAGGAAGAAATCATATGGATCTATTGGAACAAATGCTTATGTCTTTGTTAAAAAGCAGTTCAGTAACAAAGGGTGACTGTTAAAGAATAAGAAATAAACACACTAGAGGGTAAATATGAAATGAATTATGAATAGACAAATGTATGCTGTTAAATAATTCATACTATAAGATCTTCATATTCCATTAATTGCTGATGTGCATACGTCTCCTATACTCACATGCAGATACATATACTCCCTTTGAGCAGACACTATCAACAATTAATATCTTGCTCTCTTCTTAAAAAGGGTGGGAAATTCAGCAAAAATTTACTCTCTTTTTTGAAGAGCTTTCAAGTTGTGGTAGGCAGACTGAGCAATAGCCCTTTGTATGGATGTATATTTTGTGCATCATCTTTCAAATGGCTGCCGAAATAACATTTTAATTGTTCTGTAGGGAAAAGTTAATGAGGTTTCCCTGCAGGAAAGCATTAAGGCTTATGCAAGTTAACTATGATTTTAAATTTTATTAAGAAATGGCTTTATCCCTCTTCTTCACTAAATCTAGTTGAAATCTTTCCAAAAGTAATTAGTAAAGCTTTTATGGTTAACCATATTATACTGTTCAATGTATTTGAAGCACTCCATTTTCTTTTAAATTTGACTGATTTTAATGATCCCCTCCCAATCCCCCCCATAATATATGAATAGGTCATGTAGGTTATATAGTAGAAATTTATATTACATATTTGTATTATATATGCATATATGCATATATAATATATAATTATGCACATATGCATATATAATACAAATATATGTATATGCATACATAGTGAAGTAAAAATGTTTGTACATATATAGTAAAATATATATGTATATATAAAAATAAGTTTTAGGTGCTTTCTGACTTCTCTTAGGCAGTATGGAACATCTGCCCTATGAGGAGAGGCTGAGGGAGCTGGGCCTGTTCAGCCTGGAGAAGAGAAGGCTGAGAGGGAATCTAATTAGTGTCTATAAGTACCTTGAGGGAGGCAGTGAGGAGGATGGGGCTGGCCTCTTTTCAGTAGGGGCCACTGACAGAACGAGAGGAAATGGCCACAAACTTAAGCACCAAAAGTTCCACAGGAACTTAAGGAAAATTTTTTTGACAGTTAGGGTGACAGAGCACTGCAACAGGCTGCCCGGAGAGGTTGTGGAGTCTCCTTGTCTGGAGATCTTCAAGACCCGCTTGGATGCAGTCCTGTGCCACGTGCTCTAGGTGGCCCTGCGTGTGCAGGTGGGTTGGACTAGATGACCTCTAGAGGTCTCTTCCAACCTTAGGCATTCTATGATTCTATGATTCTATGATACAATTCATCTTATCTTAAGGAAAGTTAGAGATGATCTTTATGTGTTGGACTGCTGAATCCCAAATGATGTGGAGAAAATGGTCCCTGAAAGCAGTGTATTGTCACTCTCTGTCTCACAATCCTCTCAGAGGAATCTCTGAAGCTTAACTCATGGCACATCTGGATCTTTAAAGGCTAAATGAGCATTTTAAAGTTCAAAATATTCATAATTAGTATCTACATTAAATTTAAACTAGTCTTTGTCATACAAAGTATGAATGTAGCAAGGTCATTTTCTGAGGTCACCACAATTTCTGAATGATAATACTGTCAGATTACCAACTGTTTCTGCAAGATTTATGTATTTGGAAAGTTAGAGGTTTTTGGTCTTAAATAATGCCCAAAAATAAAGACATAAAATTGATTTAAGAATGAAGCTTTGATCCCTCTCTGTGCCTAAACTGAAATCTAATAATGTAACCTAATATAATTTGTTGCTTTGTTTAAATATAAAAATGATTTATATTTTTCTGTAATTAAAAATATTATATAATGCTACAAATCAGCAAAATTAGTATTAATATAAAGGTTAAAAGTAAAAGAAAAAATGAAAATTAATTTGAAAAGTGAAGAATAACATTACTCTTTAATACAGAAGAAATATGATATGGGTCTAGAAGCTGAAAAAATCTGGTTGTGTTTTGATTCAGCAATGCCTTAAATTTAATTGTGAACTGTCTGAACTTTCTAGTGCTTGATTAAGTCTAATATTTCAATTCATATGACACTAAAGAAAATTTTATTTGGAGTATTATCTGTCAGCTGTGCTTGAGAAATATTAAGTATTTTAGACAAGCTATTTGTGATAAGCAAATATATCTCACTGTCATAAACATGAAATGGAGAAAATTTGGATAGCAATTTCAAAAATGTTCCCAACATGCAGTGTTAAGTAGATCTGTGTCACAGAAAGTTGTTTGCTGTAGATCACATCTTCGCATCATTAGAAAGTAGCAAAATTCCCTGGCTTCAGAAAGTGAAGCTCTAGACCCGTTTTATTGCTAGATCCTCAGTCTCAATTGCAGGACAATTCTATATGGGTTATTTATTTATTTATTTATTTTGACCTGTCTTGCCCTGTAATATTTTTACCATTTAGGTCACTTTAGGTGGCTGAAATCCATTGCCTGCTACACTAAAGCCTTCTCCTTGTTTCGTTTCCTCAAGTCCCATCTCAGCATAAAGTGGAAGTCAGCTCTGAATACTTTTTAGCTATCACCACATAAAACTTTCTAGTTCTTCTATTTGAAGAAACAATGCACAAGAAACCTTACCCATCGTGTGCATAATATGAATGGTTTTGCAGGCCTCTTTTTTATCCTAACACATATCTTTTCAGGCCTAAGTATCCTTTCTCAATCACTCCTCGAATGGAATTCATTATGTACTTTGTTGTCCTTTGCTTTACCTTTTCCAGAACTGGTATGTCGTATTGGAAATGAAGATGATTTGGTTCAGGGATCTGATACATGTGTGTCAAGTGCTTGAACAACCTGTTTTGGCAAAGGAAGTCAGTACAGGAGATGATTTCCATCCGGTTGCGTAAGGATACATGTTTAAAGGAGTTTGAGACCTCCTAGATTTCACAGCCACTGATGTGGGGCTGGGGGTTATGACAAGACACCTGTGAAAGAGACATCCCTCGGCAAGAGACTCACCGGAAGCAAGAGGCCAAGAGGGGTAGCAGCCAGCTTCCCGAATAGCCTCAGTGCCTGTGTATTGTGTATATACCAGTATTCTGGTTTAAAGAAGTATCTACCTCAAAGAATTTGGCCGTATATTGGAAAAATGTATACAAGAAATATTAAAACAGAAGAGTTGCTTTAGATAACACATTTGAAGTATACCACACACAGTTAATATATATCCCATCAATAAGATTTATATAAAGTAGGTTGCATAGCTATACACTTTCCTGTGAAAATCGAATTTCCATTTTTCCCAAGAGGTTTATAATTCAGTAATTAGAACTTTATTAGCAATTTAGTGAACAACTTTTTAGAGCATAATTATCATATTGACTTAAAACTTCTTAGAACTTACTCTTTTAATAAAATAAAATGTCTACTTTTAATTGATGATCAGTCTAAATGCAAACTCCGCATACAGTTCGTAGGGAATTTTGGGATATAAATGAGAGCAGAGTGAAAGGATATTCTGTGGAAGTATAATCTCTACCTTTACTTCCCACACCAGTATTCAAGAAGATAAACATTATCCCTTGTACGAAGGAGATAGTTGGATAATTGTAAATGAGAGAGGAGTGTAAAATTCAGTATTTCTGTGTTGCAGATCCAATGTTTCCTCTTTGTGCTTCTGAACAATTTACTTTCCTCTTCCTCTTCAAATAATATTTCTAAAGGCTGCAAATTAAAAGCAACTGGTTTTGTCACTGGAGAAGCTGATCAGAATCTCTGAAATGTATAATAGTGAAATAGAACCTCTTGTGTCTCATTAAACATTTTTGCTTATTTACTTCAAGTTCCCACTAGAATCTGTTCTCCACATGAATATGATGTAAATTATCAGTTTGTGAACCACTTAACTTTCATACAAATGAATATACTTTTTGTTAATATTTATCACACTAATTGGATGACTTTAGAAATATTTTAAATCTGTGGCAAAAATATTGTCTTTTGTGTAATATTTAGAAGGAAAAGTAGTAAATGACATATTCCAAGAAGCTTTAAGTTGTATAATTATCTTCCTTATTATTTACAGAGTAGATAAAGTACATTTCATTCATTTCTTTTAGAGAGCAATGACAATTTCTTCAGCTGACATGTCATGTTAGCTTGTGACACCCAGCTGCATAAGTCATTGTAGGTTACATTACATGCAGCGTGCTTTATTATTGGTGTAACTTATGAAATAAGCAAGCTCAGTGACTCAGAATAAATGTGTTTTTAAAACTCTAAAAGTAAATTTGCTCAGTCTGGGAGCAGACAAACATAATATCTCTGCTTTTGAAGATGGGAGATCTTTTTGGTTTTGTTTAGCTTCATCCACAGTAGCATCTTGAGAATCTTGTTAGAGATCCATCTTTTGTTCCTTGCAAATTTTATCTGCAGTACTTAATTCTTGTGTGCTCACACTTATTTATGAACTCATGTCTATCACTTCCTTTATTTTTTCTTTTTCCCTGGAGTGAAGAGTCAAAGAAATCACTAAGAAACTGCAAGACTGTGTAATCCAAGCAGCTGATGCAGTAGAGACAGCAGTAGCACGTGTTTTCCAGTTGTCCAATTATGCTACTTAGTCTTCTGGAAATAACTCCTACATATTTGAACAATAATCCTCTAGCAAAGTGTGCTGTACTTTTATTAGGGTAATGATACTGTCAGAAAAAGGATATTTTGATCTGAATCTAAAATTAAAGTATAATGTCTTATTTTATTTCCAAAACTAGTGAGAAATTGTGGATTAAATTTACTTCAGGTTAGACTCCTTCGTCTTCTGTATACAGTTTATGACTTCTGAAATGTGGATCTAGACACAAGCCAACCTTTGAGAAAATGAATGAATAGCAGTCACTGTGAACCTAATACAAAATTTGTTCTTATCTATGGTCTACATGGGGAGGTCAGGGACCTCAGTTTTTATCAATGTTTTGTGACTTTTCCCAGACTAAAATGGAATGGTCTCTGATATGTGCATCTTTAGGCCTGTTAACAGGAAAGTTTGAAGAATCTACCCTGTAAATAGACAGATGTCTGTTCCCTCCCCCTCCTCTCCCATCCTCCCCGCTCAGACAGTGAGGAAACCAGAAGTTGTAAGACAGTTTCAAAAATTTTGATAGCCAAAATAGTTAAAGGTACCTTTTAGCAAAATCTCTTGAGGTTATTTTGTAGTCACCTTCCACTTACTGTTTTGTTTCTTTAACAGTAGAATAGAATAGATTCCTTAACAGTGAATAGATAATGGCATTGAAATTAAATAAATCATTTAATAAATCACTTAGTGTGTCAGAGAAAGCTAATGTGCATCCTTAATATGGGGAAGAAAGCTTAGAGTAGTATTTTGTACTGTGTGCTTTGTACACATTGCTCGTTAATGCTCATTAATGTTGCCTGACTCCTACTTTGTCATACATACTTTGTCAGATATTCTAATCGAAATGAGCAATATTGATAAGCAGAGATGCCAACAGATGGAGGGGGTATTTTTGTATGTATGCTATATATTCTAGTCCAGTAATGGTAATCTTTTAATACTGTTTTATTTATGACTTTCAAAACATACTTGCTAACTGCATGTTGATGAAAGGTAAGATTCAGACACAAATTTCAGTTGGCATATCTGACTTAAAGCTGATATTAGAACATATCTATGTTATGCTTAAAATATATTTTTAATGATGCTCATAATCTTTTGAATGTGGGCATGTCTTTACCATTAAATATCATTTGCACTATCTATCTGAACTGGATACTGAACTGGATAATGAAGTTTTGTGTAAATAAGATCCAGGATAATTATTTCCCCATACACATCATATTTAAGAGAGAGGAGAAAAAAAAAAAAGACGACCCTTTTTCTTCTGGTATATAATTTAACAATTAACAAGGGGGATAAACTTAGCATCAATCATATGCTCAGCTGTCACAATATGCATTCAGAAAATATATAGTTTTATTTGTCTTAAGTTTGAGGATAATTCAAATCTTTAAGAAATGCTCATTTTGTGTCTATATCCTAAAATATATCTCAAAAGATTATTTAGACATTAAATGTAATGTATTTGATACTGTAAAAAATGTAGGGTTTTGTACTAATGCCTTCATATACTGATTATACTAATATGTTTAACATAAATTATATCTCATTTCAAGCTTGTCAAAACATGTTACTGATTTTCCAGTAATGATGCCTCTGTTGCAGTGTTGTGAGATGTTTGTTACATCTAGTTGAGATATTTGTGATTCAGATAAATTTCTACTTGTCGAAGGTCACATAGGAAATCAGTGATAATGGAAATAGACAACAGAATTTCCAGCTCCTATTTCCTCAGTTGAAACTCTGTGTACACTCAGTAGGGCTAAGGGGATAATGCAAAACCTTGCGGTCATTTCTCAGAGTGGCTAATCCACATAAAATGATGTTCAAAGTCAAATAAGTATTTTTGTATATAAGGTGATTCATTTTGAAGATTCAGAAAGGTTGTGATATCATTTCTAAAACAAGTAATAAAACCATGATCTTGCCCAGATTCACAAAGTATATTCCAATATAAAACATTAAATTATGTTGTTATATGGAAAATGTTGTAAAGAGAAAATATTTTAATTTACTTTAAATGTCTTTCATGTAAGTGATTAATTATTTTTAATTCAGCTCCAGAGCAAAATAAATGGCTAAGGTTTTATTCTACATTTACACATGGCAATGCTAGTAACCTTTTATGGAGATCTTTGAGTCACCGCTTTCCACAGCTTTTCAGTTCCAAATCAACCTAGAACAGAATAGTCCGTACAGCTGGTAATACCCGTGATTAGTGCTTAAATGTATTCAGGAAGCAAATCCAATCAGTTCTTGCAGCATAGCATCTACCATGCCCCTGTTTCTGATATCATCCATGCCACAGCAGTAGTATTTTGGGGCTGTTTGTTAGCCTCTTTAGTTCCTTTGGGCTTTGCCTGCAGTTGGATAACCACAATTCTGTCACACTTCTGTAAAGATCACGCTTCCTCTCTGGGAACGTTCCTGCTTTCAGTAACATGCTTTGACATTTTATCCCTTTATATATAAGACCACCTATGTTCTCTTTGGCTCTGATTATTAGATGGCTGATTACAAACTTTAGATGCAGCAGACACACACTTTAATGGTAAAATGCCTGCTAGAGTGTTTTCTGAATGAAATAATCAGAATAATAGATTTCTATTTGTCACATCATGATCAGATGCTGGGACAACATTCTTACATTAATGTACTGATCTGAGATGAGGATTGAGAAACAAAACAGCTTAAAATCTATTTAACTTCATATAGATTTATTAGTATTATTTAAATATATCTATATGTTTTTAAAGTAAAATGATGGGAGGAAATATCCCAGGGTAGGAATACATTGTTTTTAGAAATAAAACACTTTCCAGACTTTTGCTCGTCTGAACTTAAGGTACAGGTTTGCATTATTGTATTTTAAATATTACTCTATTACACAAAATGGCGTTCATGCCATGTTGTGACTGATGTTGAGGAAGTGTTTGTGAGCTTTTATCTTCACAGCTGTAGGTAAATATGGGCAGAATGTTACATGACAGTAATATGGCTATAAAGTTAAAAATTAAAGCTTTTAAAAATGATTAGCCTATGTATACAGTGAGATCTTTATCAATTTGTTTTGATATAAGAAAAAAAACACAACTTAATTAGAAACATTCATACTATAAATCTTCTTACATCTTCCTACAGGGAAATCATGGTTAAAACTGAAATTATGATTAATGTTGTTTCCATAACTTCATTAATGTCAACCGTGTTGTATTAGTGTGAATTAGTGTTTATTTTTCCTCTCCTGATATCTTATTTGAAAATTACAGTCTGGTAAATTCTTGTACTGCCAAACCATGGTATTTTTACTGCTGTATATGTAGTTACTACAGTGGCAATTATATTGGAAAATACTTTATTTCGAACTCAGTAATTCAAAGTAGTCTGTAAGATTCATTTCATTTGATTCCTCAGAGTAAGACCTGAGGTAATGCAGCCTTCTGTTATATATTGAAAGGTTTATTTTTTCCAAGAGCACAGATTTTAAAATAGCCTGTAGCTACTGCTATTAAATAGTGTTCCTTTCCATTGAAACAAACTTGTGAATTCTACTAGAAATAAAGGAAAAAATCTTTGATTTAATATCAACTATGTGTGTTATAGCTGCTGTTCATAGTTGCACTCAGATGGTTGTGAAGATTGTTTGAATGTTGATGATTTTGTTTGTAGGAGTAGCTCTCAGGTTTTACGAGACTCATCTGTTCTCAAGTTATCCATCTGGAAGAGGAGAAGAGATTTATGAATAACCTGTTCTGGTCCTTGTACTCATCAAGAGATTTTGTGTAGCTAAGCACTTATGTTCTTTCTGCCTTTTTTTCTTTTTCTCCAGACACTCGCACAGAGATAACCACTCAAAGGACACATGGTGGCCCACAGAATAGACTAGGAGGAAAATAAAATGGAAAGTATAACAAAAAATAAGATAGAAAAAAAAGATAGAATGGGAGAAGAAAAACCTCAAATGTATGCTGTTTTTGTGTAATGGAAATACAAAGCTGATGATTAATTCTTAAAGAGTAATTACTCTATTATTTCAGCTTAGGTAGCTGATGAGAGTTAGACTCTTCTGTTGTTTTGCAGTGTTTTTATGTGATGTGCAGCAAGCTTGTTCTTTCCCTAGTTTTCTGTTCAGGAAAACTAATTTGAAAATTGGATTGAACTTTGAGTTAGCTTTCTTGACTAAAAATGTCAAAACTTGCTTGATTTTTTTGGTAGAAAAGGCTCACTTTTTTCTTTTGGATATTTGCAGAACAAAATTTTTTGGAGTTCTTTCCCGTATAACTTTTTAAACCATTTCAGATTTTTATCTTGATTTAAAATTAATAAGGCTATTTTGTCTACATTAGAAGGAGTAGCCTCTATAGAAATTACCTGGGCTGATAAACTATTACTGCATGAGACCATTAAAGCAAATTCAGCATTAAGTAGGATTTTTCCTGCCCCTTTAAAGTGTTCTCTCTCTGTTTCGAGGCAGCAGCGAACATTCAACCATTTCGTCTAGGATGCGCTGTGTATGAGAAGTGGTACTGCTGCTGATTTCAGTCCGTATGTTGGGTTAAAGACAAGTCCCAATACCTGCGTTTTTCAATCTGTTATAGAAAGATAGGCATTGGCTTGGCTGCTTGTCCATATGCGAATGGCAAGATTTACGACTCTTCTACCTGCTTATCTGAGAGCATGCAGTGTATGCCTCAGTTAGATTATTAATAATGCTATCCTAAATGCAAGGTACAACAGCCTGTTTGGGAGGGAACAACAAAGCTCAGTATGTTGTAGCAGCTTCTGAAAACTAATATTCCTCTATAACTGAGTATAGCAGAAAAGCAGAGCCAATACTTTTTCTGCATTTCCTTTCCACATTGTAGAAAATGCAGTATATTTTGCATCTAGTCTTCCGTAATGTAGCTGGTGGAATCACTTCATTTTAAAATTGCTTCATGTATTTCTTGCTACTATTGATGTATTAAATGAATTTTGGTAAAAAACATAATAACATAAGTGGAAGAGCAAGAGAGTTTAAAATTACCAAGAAAGCCAGATGCTTCTACTTGCATCTTATAAAAATATGGATAAAGCACTCTTTAGAACTCCTGTCAGCGTCTGAACTCTTTAATGTGCCTTTGCTGAACATCCCCAAAATAGCTGTTTTGTGACTGTATTCGAGTATTGAGAATACAGATATGTCTCTGCTGAAGTTTAGCTGCTGGGTTAAAGATACCAGGCCGTACGTACTGCATTCCTGATCCATCTTTTCTCTGCTTGATAAGGACAGGTATTTGACGGACCAAGGCTAGCAACAGTTATCCAATATGGAGCCGCCTGGCCTTTTCATCTTGTGTGCATTATAATAGCATATGGTACATTTTGGGAACCAGCTAATTAGAGTGTCTTCTTTGTGTGAAAGTGTTTAATTGTCCCTTCCCTATGTTTTGGTAGATAGATGTTGAAATAGCATAAAACTAGAATGAAAGGAGCCTTATCTTCAACATTGTACAGGCTAGGAGATTACTAGAAAGTATCAAACTTTGACCATCTAGCCTCTATTCTGCTAGTGTTCCTAGAAGCCCAGCTGAAGTTTGTCTCAGCATCCTGCATTTTAGAAGATTGCTAGAAAACAGTAATTTTTTTGGTCAAACATTTATTCTTCTGTTACTATCTAGCATACAATGTGAAAATATTCAGAAGCAGGAGCAAGGGGCTAAGTCTTGCTCCTTCCTAATAGGAGGACAACACAAACAGGCTCTTCTAGTTTTTTTTTTCCCTCTGGAATGGAGATTTACCCTGATGCAGACTCATCATATGATGCCAGGCTTGCATCCCCATTTATCTGGGGATGAAAGAATAAATAGGGGAAGAAACCCCTAAATGGAGCACATGGGAAAATTATAGATTCTCTTGCCACTCACAGGAGATAGGGACTTTGTCATCTTCATAAAATTGTCTTACTGTGTGATAGACAATCTCTACCATCAGGAACTACCCTGATAACAGATGTCAAAATCAATGGCTGCATCTTTGACAGGGAATTTCCCATTTTATATATTTAGAGATGAAGAGAAGAAAAAAAAATAGAAATAAAGATTATGTCAAACCTGAGATAAGCAGAAATTAAAGGAGAAAACTTTTCATTGTAAACATTTCAGGCAAGAGAAAGAGAGATGGTATTGCTCATTTCTTTCTATGAATCCATTGTCTCTGAGAATATAATATTCTTTCTAAAATCTGTTTCTGTGATATCGCTTTACCCGCATATATTTGAATAACTATTTCCCAGATATTTTAGGAAAGCCTATAACATTTATTTTACTTCTGATCACATTCAAGGAAACATTTGCATTTTATTGACAGTTAATATCTACACTTATGATTTATTCACTAATTTTGTATTTTCTACAACAATTTAAATAAAATCCCCAAATCGGAATAGAATTCTCTTTTATGTCACAGTATGATTTATAGTGTTTAGATGTGGTAAATCTTAAAGAGCACAGACTTGTCTATCAAATTGAGTTCTCCTAAACAAAGCTCTTTGTTACCTCCAAAAGGAAGCTGCCTTTCATATTAATGTTATCATTCATATAAACATGTTCAATTTTTAATTTTTAAAGTGTATTGTGCCCACTTGTATCTTATCCATTTTCTTTTTTTTTCTTACTTCTAAAGTATTGTTAATCTTGATTATTAATTGTGTACATCTCCTGTGCTCTGTCATTTTTGATCACTTCCCTACCTGTCTAGATTTTTCTCAGGCATCTGCCTTTCCCATCCATGCCCCATTTTCAGTTTTAATTTACTAATGTTTAAGTAGCTATTTGTCGCTTCTCATCTCAGCGGTTAGTGCTCATGTTTTTAAATTAATACGGTTTAGGCATCTGTCCCTAGGGCTCTCACCAGGATTTGAAAGGCTCATCTGCAGGAAAACAGTTAACACCTATTCTCCATCCAGTAGGGAAAAACAGGTTGAAAGAGGCAGGAGGCTTGCCTTTTAGCATTTAATAATATTTGAGAAGGAGAGTTGATAAGTAAATATCTATTCTTTTTGCAGCAGGAATGGTTTATCTACTCAGTTCTTCAAAATGATTGTTTATAAACTGATTGCAATTTGCTAAATTCATTCTGATTAAAGTTCCTGAACATTGAGATTATGAGAGCTTCCTGCTGAGAAAGCACTGGAGTACTGGATAAGAAATTTTTAGAAAATACAAAGCCAGGTAGCAGCATTACTTTACCAATGGATAGGCACGAGCTAAGGCAAAGTAAATGGAAAATGTTCCTTTCATGGTTTGTAATTAATGATCTTGTAATTAATGATCTTGGTATGGTGGCCATACACATGTGCCTATATAATATTAGCTGGTGATAGGTACCCTACAGATGCTGTTTTTTTGTTTTGATACATTCTACGTCACCATAGCAAAGATGTTTAGACTACTTTAACAGTCATTATATCCTTGGCCTGTCCAGATGCAAGAATAAATTATACTAACCCAGAGTATGTACTAATTTACATTTCATGGACAATATCTGACTAAAGAAATAAGATTAGCTGTTGTACTGCACTATTTGATAATGTCCTGTTTGTTTCACATAAGAAAAAGGCTGACTCAGAACCATCCTAGAATATGTCTCTTGTTTAAGGCACTTCCTACTCTGGCCATACTCTTTGTTTGGAGGATGTTGTGCTGTGCAGTGGAACTTAAAACAGGCTGTATTTACTGAGGTTTCTGTATTTGCTGAAAATGGAGTTACCATGTGTGTAAGGCTCCCTGCAGCCGAGTCAGAAAGTTTGCCCTTTACTCAACATATTTCTTAGCTCACACATTCAGGCTCAAATGTCTGTATATCTTCACTTCATGAGCTTGCTTGGAGAATCCCTGTACCATGCCCCTTCATGTGTTGCATTTGCAATGAACAATACAGTTCACTGTGGCTTCATACAAAGCTTGAGGGAGTCTTACACAGAGCCGAAGACTCCAGAAATCGTATCCTCCTCCATCCATAAGTCATGATCGATCTGTTAGTGGTAATCTCCAGTTTAATAATATAAATAATCATGTATTCCTTATCTTTCTCCTATTTTGCTTCCAAATAGTGTATTTATTTTATATGGCCACTTTCTACTCATGTCAGTAAAATGTTGTGTGGAAAACATTACATGTTTTTTACCAGGTGAGTTTTTTAAGATATTCTGAGTTTTTGTTAGTTAGGATTTGACCCAGATCTCACCTAAATCATGAGTTGTTTGTGAGTGCACTGTGTCAGGTCTATTAAGTTAAAAATTTCAGGATGATGATCTTGAACTGATAAATAGAAATGTTCTTGTATGCCATTTAGGCTTACTGTTCTCCTTTCTTTTGGCTTACTGTTCTCCTTTCTTTCTTTCCTTCCTTCCTTTTTTTTTTTTTTTGTTTTGTTTTGTTTTGTTTTGTTTGTCTCTTTCTTTCTCTCCCTCATTACCAGGAGGCATTTTTGAGTGTGTGGAATCAGGCCCAATGGGAGCAGAAGAATTAGCTTTTCGGTTTGCTGTGAACACTATCAACAGAAACAGAACTCTCCTGCCAAACACCACGTTAACATATGACACCCAAAAGATAAATCTCTATGATAGTTTTGAAGCATCCAAAAAAGGTAACCTCTTTCAAATTTAAAGTTTGTATGAGTGGCTAAGATTTGCTTTGTTCACCTACCTGAAAAGAGCTCTGTCCAAAAAGCCATGTGAAACAATCAAGGTTGTTTCTTTCATGGTGGACATCAAAACTGTGTTTTAAAGACTACTCTTTGAAGAATCTAATGGTAACTGTATAAAAATTGTATTATGTCAGCTTTGCTTCTACTGCTCTTGTTCAAAAACTCTTTGTTTAAACCTTTACAAATCTGAAATCAATTTTTTTTTATCAGCTTTGTGGTTAGAGTGTTACAGAGACTAGGTCCTTTGGTGTAGGAAAAAGCTATTTCCATACTCTGACTAGGAAAATGCTAGGTGTCTCCAGCTTCTAGAAACCTTGGAAGAGGTTGTGAATTTAGCTCACTGCTGTGAGCATTTCATGGTGTGGCCATGACTGTATGTCAATAGAGACCAACTCAGAGTGGCTCATTTTAGAATTGTAGTGATGTAGCAGAACCTGCCATCCTATGTGTACAGGTGTAAGTGGCATGTGTTTTACTTGGGGTGTAGTGTCTGCCTGCATCGCCTCAGTGACTGAGTTTTGCATATAATAACTATCCATGGCTAGGCTTTTCCTGAAGAGCAAATATCTCATAATGGGAGTTGAATACTTTAGAATCTCTTACAAGAGTTAAGAGCTTAAATGCTTAAATGTTGCTGTGTGATCTGGTCATAACAAATTAATCCCAGGCATTCAAAACTGAAAGTGGTATACCCCATAAAATTTTTTGTTCTGCAGTGGGCTAAGCTGAATAAAAACATTTGATGTGAAATTATAAATGCTAGCTAAGGAAAAGCTCCTGAGTAAGAATACATGTCAGGAGTACATGAAGTACTTCATAAAAGTGATGCATAGCACTGATTAAAACTTCAGTTTAGAAGTGATAAGAAACATTTTTTTCCTTTAATGTTTCATGTTGAAACAAATCTTGCTAAACTCCCTACATGTTTATTTACTGAGGAAATAATTTAACATAAGTATGTTTTCGTTAGGCATGAAATTAGTATCTGTTTTATTTTTAAAAGTATATACATTTTTATCTTGGTAAGATGCTTTGATTTATGAAAAATATAATGGGCTAGATTTTTTTTGAGTAACTATTTCTTATGAATAACAGTGGTTTCTTTGTAGAGGAGAGTGTGGGAAAGAAGAGGAGAGAGATGCAAACATCCATTTTTACACAGTATTTCTCAGATTATTATGGTCCCTTCTTTCTTCTTTCCTTCCAGTCTTCCAAATTCAACTTATTCTTATGCCCAGCACCTAGTCTTCTGTGAAATTTAATGGGAAGGCACTGCAATGGAAGGTTGTTTCTTTCTATTCCCAAAGAAATAAACAGGGAATGGAGATATTTGTTTTGTAACCTCTAATTCTTCAAACTTTTCCTGAGACTACACAGGCAGCTTTCAGGTTTGCCTGAAGATGGAAGTCAATCCTGCTATTGTTGTGTTGCTAATCCCTGACAGAATGGAATAGCAGAAGTTAGTATGAAGACATATGAATAACAATAGATTGAATATATTTACTATTCTCATTTGCATCCTGGGATGAGAATGTGGTCTTAGTTGTGACTAACTAGGCTATATTAAAATCTGTGTAATCTGCCAGTGCTAGCAGGTTTATTGCTTCATCGATTCATAGTACAGTCAACTATATTTTTGCTGATAGGTGCTTTAGTTAGGAATTAAAGGCTAAAGTTTAGCATAAAATGGTTTATTTTATTACGATAGCTCCAAATGCCTCCAAAATAGGATTTTAACAATGAAGTTTAAGCATTTGACTCATTTGTTGTTCATGATTATGTCCATCAGTAAGCAGGCAGGCACTGCATAAGAAATAGTCTGTTTGGACCTCTTAGTAACACATAACCTTGAAGAAGTTGAATACAGATGAAATGGGAAACCCCTTTTATTATGGGTTATCAAAGGTATAGTTCCAAAGAGCAACCTGAAGGCAAGGCAATAATATTCTCATGTTAGTGTTTCAGAAAAGAATAACGTAAATGCAAATAACATAGCCTTCGATGTATTAGAAAAATTGGGTTGCTTCTGTAGAGCAGTGCCATATTAAATCACATGTGAAAGCACTGCATTATTCAAATCTCGGAAATGGAAAAGAAAGCCCATTGAAAAGCCATCTGGTAGCTATCGCTGTTGTTAGTGATCCCACTTACTGATATTTGCATAAAGCTTGTTGATTACTCTTAGGAAGGGCAATATTAGCTTTTTTTTTTTTTTTTTTTTTTCCTCAAACTAGTCACTTAGGCCCTGATCAAACACTCAATAATGCAACAAGGATCCTATACAGGATTAAGAAGTTAATTTAAATCCCTGAGTTATGCACAGATAAAAGGGTGCACCAGCCTAGTTTCCAGAATGCATTTGAAAGGCATAGCATGTTGTAAAAGGTTGATATGAACAATAAAATAATTATTTTTGACTTGACAGTGTTTCTACTGCTTGCTTTCTCAGCAATGAGGGATATAGATGTTATAACAATATTAATCAATCAAATCTCATATTAATAACCACATTCAGAATGGATAATGCAGACACCTTCTATAATGTCTCTTGACATTATAGACAAGATATATGTTATCCTGAAAGACTATCTGTAGTGTTTCAGAACTGCATACTTTCAAAGTCTACTATCTATAGCAGTGATCTAAACAGCAGCAGCCAATGGGCTGAAACCCTGGCCTGCCATCATCTTTGCTGCCTAATTTTCCTGTCTATTTTTGGCATCTGCCAACTAGTATTCTCCCAGGCAGCGCCCAAGCAAACTGCGAGGGATGATACAGACTAGAGCTTATTTTTAGCACCCTGTACAGGAAAGAGGAATGCTTCTTCTTTTGGATGCAGCAGCATCATGTCAGTGACTCTCAGAGCCAGTTTTGTATTAGTACAAGTGCAACAAAACAGACTATTTCCGGTGTTTAACAGTTCACACTGAGTTTGTTCATTGTCAGATAGCAATTTCATTTTCTTTTAGGGAAAATCGTGGCCTCTACATTCTCTGAGTCATTGCATTGCTCTTCAGATACAGAAATTCAAATGTTCATTTCAATGAAATTTATCATCTGCTGGATACTTGTATAGAGTTAAATCCACTTAACATGCAGAATTTCTGAGTAGTTAGGTTTTCAGTAGAGGCAGTGTTGCTGGATTGGGGAAGAAGGTAATGCTTAAAAACCTAGCTAGGGATATTGTCCCATATGGCCCTTCAATAAATCTAAGACACAGCAAAACATAAATCTCACATCTTGTCAATGTTTTTTAAAAAATACATAACTGCTGGCCTTTTACTTCCACTGCCAATGGAGTTTCTAGCTGAGCACTATTTAGTTGTTAAGGGCTGCTACTCATCAGCTCACAGCAAAAGCTGAGAAATTTAATTTGAAATTGAAATCTGTGTAAATGAAAATGTTAAGCTTGAACAGGAAAGGAGATCTCTCAGCAGTAAAGTTGTACTTCTTGGAGTGCCTTTTAATTAGTGTGAATTGTACAATACCTTTGGCACACTGCCTTCTTTCCTCTCATCATTGACAGACTTCTGTCTCCTCTTCAGCCTGTGATCAGCTGTCCCTTGGGGTGGCTGCCATCTTCGGACCATCCCACAGCTCTTCGGCTAACGCGGTGCAGTCCATCTGCAATGCGCTGGGTGTCCCACATATCCAGACTCGCTGGAAACATCAAGTGTCAGACAACAAGGACTCCTTCTATGTCAGCCTCTATCCAGATTTTTCTTCACTCAGCCGTGCCATCCTTGACCTTGTGCAGTTCTTCAAGTGGAAAACAGTCACTGTTGTTTATGATGACAGTACCGGTAAGGCTGAAGTGCTGGGCTTTATGCAGTTCTATTTATTTGTGTGTACTGAGAGTTGTAGGGGATCTCACCATTGTATAGCTTTAAAAAATTAACTAAAATTTATTTAAATCACAAGAAGTTCTTTTGGCAAAGTAGTATATAATAGGTACTGTGGATTTATGAGCAAAAGCATTCCTATACGTGTGCTTCATTAGCAGAGTTCTGTATGTTTGATATTGCAGCTATCAATAAATCAGTTGTACTCTGTAGTCTCCACAGTTGCGGACAGGTATGGTTTTATTAAAAACTTACATTTTGAAGAAATGGTAATATGAAAGAGTTACTAATCCAATAGCTGAAATAGTGCAGGTAAATTATAACCATGTTTCTGATTCCAGCTAATCTCAAAACAAGGTAAGTAAAAGCCATGTTTGCGGTTTGTCCAGAATTTGTCCAGAATTTGAGTGCTTGCTGTTTTGGTACATGGGTTTGCAGGAGCCCTGTGTTTCAGTTGTTAGGACTTAAAAGCAAAAGAAATTTGGAGGTCTGCGTTTCACGCAACCCACATTCATTAACAATGAACTCCAGACTTTCTAACAGAAGTACACCAGTTTGTCTCCTTTACCCTATTTCATTCAAAACTTCTTTTCTTCCCTGACAGTGACATCTTTAAAAGATGCTTGAAAAAATTAACTTTTACAGGCGGTCTGTCTAGTGCAGGTCAGAACCAAGAGATGGGAAGAGGATAACTGAACTGTGTTGGAAGATACAAGGATGTAACATAACCAAATGAGAGATTAAAACTTTTTTTTAAATGTTTCTAACTTCATTCCTGCCTCTTGCCATTCCATTGGCAAGAAAAAACACTGAACCTCAAAGTTCATCAAGCTAGATATTTGTAGATACCATGATAATTTAACACTACTATCTATCTATCTATCTAAACCTGAAATACAAAAAGAAAATTAAGAAAAATTAATACTTGTTACATGGTGAGGCTACCTGTAACAAACCTCTGACTGTGCAAGATAAGAGTGCAGTCACAGCAGGACATAATGTCTCCTTGATATCTACGTTCAAATAAGATGTATTTTTACCTAGTAAATGATGAGAAGCAGACAGTCAGAGATGGTAATGCATAAAACTATTTGTAACTCACTTCCTTTTCATTTTTGTCTTTCTAAAGGTTTGTTGGCTGACTCCGTTAAACACAGAGGATAATTACACTTTTTAAGACAGGAAATACTTATTTTGTTTATTAAACTTTTCTTGAATTTTTGTGTTCTTTCTTGTTCTGAAATATGATAGGAAGTAAAAGGTTTTAATGAAATGGATATTGAAAAAGTAATTTGTAGTTCCATGAAACACTTCTATAATTAGGTTTACACTGTCTTTAAATATTTAATTTTGATTTAAACCATTTATGGACTATATTTATGTATGTATATATTTACTGCAACCAACTTACACTTTACAATAGCCCTTTCTGTTAGAAAAGTGATGTATTTTAAGATTTTAAAACTAGCTTGCTCAACATTTCTTTCTCCTTCAACACCAAAAAATAGCTACAAAAATTGTTATGTTTAACAGTTTATTTCAAATTCAATGTTTTCTGAAAGAAAAGTATTTAACACTCATTGCTAGATTTTATTTTCTTGTAAAGAAAATTACGAAAGTCAAGATGTAAGTACAAATGAAGATAGAGATTAAAATTTTCTTGCATATACTATAATCTACAGATAGTATCTTTTTACCATTTGCATCTGCAAATATTTAACAGAAAAATGAGTATAAATTCTTTTAGATTTGGGAGGTTGGACTTTGAAAGACAGAAAAGAATAGGAAGACTCACTAACTTAGATTTTTTTTGATAAGCATATAGTATTACTTCTGGAAATAGTTTGCTTAAATTTTCTTAAATTCCCAAGAGCCATAGGTAAATAGTAATCTTTGCTATGTTTTCTTTCCTGAATTCTATTGCTTTTTTGGCTGAGGAGTCAGCCAAAAAAAAAAAGTTTTAAAAACCACTCTCCCCCCTTTTTGAGATTTTTTTTTATATGCAAATTTAAAGTCTACTTTTTAAAGACTACCAGTTTTTCTGTGTTAGAAGTGTTTTCTATGGATACTTCAAAGACTTTAAAGGCAGGACACACTGCCGGGAAGTGCATAGCATCTCCTGCGTTTGAAGTACATATGAGAACAACTCTTAGCTATGACAAAGTCAGTCTTAAAGAAGTCACATTTAAATCTTGCTGTAGCTCAGCTTCAAACCATTTCCTTTTTGGAGGAGAGAGGGAAAAAACAAACAAACAAACAAAAAAAACAGCCTTTTGAAAGGAAACTTTGAAAGGAAACAGTCAAGGGGTCAACCCCAACCATGGAGAAAGGCAAGTATTTAGACATTAAACTGGAGCAGAATGTACTAGTTTAAGCTAATATTTAGAAACTAAGTATTATAAGACTCTTTATGCCATTTCAGACTCTATTTCAAATCCATTAAAATTAAGGCAGTGGTATCCTTTATCACTGCACACATCTCTGTTTCTTCCACTTGTCCAGTGATTCCTTAATGAAGGACATGTAGCCATCTTGTGTCCCTTTCTTTTGCTTCCCTTTCACTCACTCACCTTTTCTCCCTTTTACTGAAGTTTAGGATAATGCCTACCATGTTTCATGATAATTACTGTTATATATTTTCTCCTTAATGGATCATTTCAGAACTGACTGTAGTTGTGACAGTAATAGTATGCTCAATTTTTTATTATTAAAATTGATTCTTATTCCTACATACGCTATAAACATTCATATATGTGGAAAGTATATTTTTCTTATAGAAGACAGAAATAATGTATAAAACATGAATAGATGGTTTCCAGATTCCTCACAAGGTAAATTAAATCAGCTGGGAAGTTGTCCATACCCTCAAAATCGAAGAATATGGTAAGTTTAGTTTTGGAGAAAGTAGAATTTATTATTATTTTTACTTTTTATTATTTCAAGACTGAATATCTTAATTATTACAACTCAGATTTGGTGAATTTCATAGTTCTTAAAGTTTCAATCCCCAGCTAAATGCAAAGATACTCCACTCACCCCCAAGTATTATATTAACGGCAATATCTACAGTTTTTATTCAGTATGGGAGATAGATGAGTCTAATGGGTAACAGAGCATAGTCCTGATGCATGTCAGTCACTCCAGATAAGAGTAGATGCAGTCTTCCATCATAGTGTCTGTGTGCCTTTCAGTCCTTTAACCCTTATCTACCTTCAAAACATCCATATGAGGGGATGTGCAAAACAGACTTCAAAACAGAAGGGAAGTCTGGACTTGAATCCAGACTTTTCCAACTGTATTTGAGAGCCTTAACTGCTGCCCTGGTGATTCCTCTCTTTTTTTGGTATCCTTTGATGATAGAAGGAGCAGTTAGCAGGCTAAGATGAAGCAATTAACCAAAACTGAATTTAGGGGTGAGGGGTAAGGGGAGCTAAAGAGAAGATTACTAAGTGTAATCACCAAGGGGATTTCTAAGCATAATCAGCAAGGGGAGCTAAAGAGAAGATTACTAAGGGTAATCACTAATTAAGCATATTTCACCTTTACTAACCTATTCAAAATACCTGCCACATAATTTCCCATTTTTTCTCCCTACCTAGACCTGCTGAAGCATCCACTTCATCTCCATCCACTTGATCCAATTTGATCAGAGATTCAGTGGGATATAGATTCATTGGGGCATTATCCACATAATCCACAGTCCCTGTTCAGTTCAAAATAATTGAGAAGCATGAAATTCCAGACCCCTTTGGAGTAATGAACATTCACACATCTAAAAGCTTACTACAAAGACTGGCTGTCACTGAGCTGTCAATCCCCTGAGTCAAAGTCTCCACAAGCTCTGTGGACATGAAATTCTTGCTAATCCAAGGAAAAAAGAAAAAACAACAAAAAACAAACAAACAAAAAACCCAGAAAGTTCATTTCTCTTCCTTTGTTCTGAACCTACTTCTCTCCTTTTTCCTCAGAGATTTTTTTTTTTTAATATGAATTGGGTCCTGGGGATGAGAACTAGCCTCTGCTATGGCTTTATGATTAGTAAGAGTTGCTAAATAAGAGAAGATTACTCCATGGAGTGCTGCTAGTTTTTGTTATACCAATCTGGACACCAGGATATTGAGTTGTCTTGCACTGACAGACCAGCTGGGCTTTAGTCACAACTTCAAAGCTGATAATGAGGAAAACATGATAATATGGAACACAAGAGAAAGGAGATTTTGCCAAGCTGAAATAGGCAGAGAGATGTTTCTAAAATGTCAGTCAATTAACAATAGGGACAGTAATGATCTGGCAAGAGAAACATTAAAAGGAGCTGATACCGAACCTTAAAAGGAAGGATGAATAGGTTGAACATAAAGTAATGAAGAACCGTAAAGCCATGACAGATGAGATGAACTAGATAAATAAACTAGAAGAGTTAATTGCATCTTGTTTCACTTAGAAGAGAAACACCGCATTATAGTGGAGTTGAGGTTGTAAGAATAACCATGATAACAGAATGGAAAAAAAGTTTTAATATTATAATAATAACAGGACCTTCTGCCCTGGTATTTTTTTATGGAGTAGGCATTGTGAAAATAGTTTGATTAGCCCGTGCATGGAAGAAAAAGTTGTGATTACATTATCTGTGAGTCTGTTTTTGTCAATATACCTCCATCTGACTTTTTAACCTTAAATAATAGGTAGATCCTGCTTCCTTCGGTGACTTTTTTCTTTCTTCATTTTAATGCTCATGAGACTTTTTCATGTAGTTCATCTCTTGTACAACCTAAAAACTGGCATCAGCCTCTTGAATACTTCTATCATAGTTTGAAAACCTAGTATTGTTTCCTGCTGTCTTTCTAGACTGCAAAATATGTTTCTTTCAATTTGAATTTCCCATTAGGAAACTGGAAGACATTTTTTTTCTTTTGCTTAAGATAATTTATGGTCTCTTTGTTAATGAAATATCACTAAATTGTCCATGGATACTAATTTAGTCCTTTGAAGAAAAAGGGGAAACTATCAGCATGTTGCATGTCCTGTTAGGTTTAATTGCTTTCAAAACAGTAACTTAGCTTCTTTAAAATACTGAAATTTCAATACATTTTCTAATTTCTATGTACAGAAAGCAGATTATACTAATTATAAATATAAGTTTGCGAATTCCAGAATTTTGGAGCAAGGTATTCACAAGCTGTAAATATGCTGTTAGATGCCAGCATATTTAAACTGCATATTTGAAGTGGCAACTAATGTTTTATGCAGATCAAGTTGATATAAACAAGATACTTTTTTTTTTTCTTAATTAACATTTGTTGTGGTCTTGGGTGAGTGAGTATAAACACCAAAAATCTGTTAGATCTATGAGCAGAAGCCAAAGTAAAAGCTGGAAAAAATGATTTCAGGAATAAAAGTGGTTTTTTGTTTTTTTGTTTTTTTGGTATGGAACCATGTGGTTAAATATAAATGAAGGGGAAAAAATATCACATTTTTGATATTTTGACAATAGTGTGTGTGCCTGTACCCATGCATGTGCATATATCATTGACTAGTAAATAAAACTGGAATTTCTTCCCTGTGTTGGTATTAAAATTTATATTATCTTATTTCTGAAGATAAGGTTCTGCAACATTGTGCATTTTTTTTAATTCTTATTTTTTATTGACAATACAGGAAGACAGTTACTTACCTTTACAGTTATGTAACTTTAAACTGATGGAAATTACCTATCTTGGTGAAAACTAAAAAGAGTGTATGTGCAATGGCAGATGACTAGCATTAATATATTAAGAATAAAAGCTTGCAATTGAACCAAAGGTAAAACTTGTCTCAGGAAGAAAATTTAAGCAGAATATATGTAGTGTATTCCAAAGATGAGAAAAGATATTTATGTAACTTCAGAAAAAGGCAGGCTGGAGAGAAAAAAGAGAAAATAAGATGGTCTAAAAAGGACTGCTCATATCTCTGTTTTTCTGTATATGAATTAAGTAACATGGAAATTTATGTGAAAAGCTATAGTCCTTTATAAACATATCTGCATTCTACTCAGAATGCGTCTCTAGCAGAATGGGGAAAAAATACTGAAATAGGCTGAGTGCTGCATTATTTGTTAAATATTCAATAACAGTAGATTTCAGAGTGCAGGAGGCAAGACTTCTGTCTTGATGATGCACGTTACAAATGTATAAATTGGCATGGCACACATAGAATATATTTCAAGACTGAAAGTTTGATATAGAAGATTAAAATTTATTCAAGAAGAAATGGTAGAGATAAGAAGGTGAGAGATGCTGTCTCGAATGAAGATAATCTAAGGCACATGGTCAATGGTCCAAAAGACAGTAGGAAATATCTTTTACAAGCAGTGGTATAATTATGTTCTAAAAAATCGCAGTAATTCCAAGTCAAAGTACAATTAGTAATTATGTGCTAAACCCAGTTACTGTATTTGATGTAGCGGATTATTTAGTTGGCATATTTCTTTTCTAAGAAAGTTGGAAAGAAAATTAAATGGTGTCAAATTAAATGCACAGTGTATAAGTCTAACCTATCTCTTCTGGAAGTATACAAAAAGCTCCCCTTGCTTTTGTCAAAAATTGAATTTGGACTTATTTGATCAAGATACAGTGTTTGTGTTGTTATGAAAAGAAGAAGTACTTGACAGAATTTATTATTTGCAGAATTTAATATACACCAGAGTGTACTTGAAATTATTTTGCTTTTGTGACTTCATATAAACTTAAGAATGGAAGTCTTATAGAAAAAAATGACTGATCAAAGACCTGGTACTTCTTATGTACTTATTTTCAAAGAATAAAAATGTCAGAGACAAAACAATTTAATAAAAAATGAAAATGGAAACCTAATCAGTATCATATCTTGCATGTACAAAAATTTATACAACTGAAAATTAGCCAAATGTACCACACTTCTACTAATATTAGATATGTTGTCCTCTGGTTGGAGGAAGGTTGTGGAATATGCTTGGAAGCTCAGGCACTGTGTGAATGACCCTTAGAGTAAATATTCCTATAATTATTTCCAGATTTTTCTTTACCATGTCTTTGCTTTCTCTTGCTTTTATAAACTTTTGTAAGAAGAAACTGATTTAGCTTCCAAGAATAAATGTGCATATTCAGTTATTTACCTAGCAGAAAACACAGTTTAAATGACCACTTATGCTTCTTTTCCAGCCAAATCTACTGAGATCTCTAGCAAATACTATTTCTTACATATTGCGTTATACTTTGGTACAATAGTGATACTTCTATGATATGGCTGGAAATTTTGAAATCTGTTCTACAGCCTTTTAACGTTCATTCTCTTAGCTTTGTTAAAAGACATTTTTTTTTCCTTTTACTGGAGAAAATCACCTTTTGCTCTTTATCCTCATTAAGCTACATTGCTCGTAGATAGCTGTCACTTCAGAGATAATACTTCCCCATGAAATTGCATCCAAGTATTTTTTTGAAATACATATAGCACTGTTAATTGTCATAGTCATCACCATCACACTCTGAAATAAAGGTAAAGCTTTCTGAGCACTTAAACCTTATGACTACCAAACTGAATAACAGCAATATTTTAAATCATGCTTATCATAATAGCCACAGCCACATATTTAAGGGAATGTCAGATGTGTTGCTGGAGACCAGAAAAAAATGACAATTCTTGTTTATATGGCTTAATAATCATTAAGCAGTATTTTATTCAATGATATTAAATTGTTATCATTAAATTTTACTTATTTTCACACTTTAAGTATAGAGGTGAGGGGAGAAATGGAGGGCAGTTCTGTTTTTTTTTTTTTTTTCTTTTCTAGCTACTATGT
The DNA here is from genome assembly GCA_013389825.1 of Crypturellus undulatus. NCBI lineage: Eukaryota > Metazoa > Chordata > Aves > Tinamiformes > Tinamidae > Crypturellus > Crypturellus undulatus. The sequence goes on from VWPW01008458.1 coordinate 783,369, forward strand.
GCTGCACCTTGTATATACCCGGGGCCTAGGAGCAGACTCTTTTTATTCATTTTCTCATGATGACCTTAAAGATCAAAATCTTTCCATGAGCCTAATTTTTTTTCTGAATGTGTACAGTGCATTGATTCCCTCTTGTGGAACTATCCAGGTTGAGGTAGATTTTTTTTTTTCAATGTAGTGCAGAAAGTCATTATTAGATCAAAACTGATCTTAAGAATTGGCTGAACTGGGGTTGGCTATTTAACTACAAAACAGGGCCTGCACATGCTCTGACATGTGTGCACTTACATATAGAAGGAAAGCAATAAAAAAGATGTACTTCAGTTCCATCTGGCTATGTAAAATGGATTTTACATTCTGATGCTGAATGCAGGGCACAATAATTAAGTGACATAACCAGTACCACAAAGGAATCTAACTGCCAGGAGTTAAACCTATATTCTTGTTTCTCTTGTTCAGTGATTATAACCCTAAGTGTAATCTCCTGTCAATGGAATCTCAATGGTTTCAACTTTGATATTAATTCTGATTGTCATTCAAAATATTGCTGCTTTTTTATATTGAGTAATTTTGGTTTTCAGTTTAAAAAATTACTCTTTAGTCTAGACTAGACCCTTTTAGATCTCTCATAAAAACGAGAGTTGTCAGACATGTATCTATCTCGCATGCATATACAGACACACACATGCACATCCCCCACCCCCTTCCAGTTAAAACACACAGTTCTGCCTTTTTAAGTTTTAGAAATGAGCATATTTCCATGATTTTAGCATTTTGTAGTATCTCCAAAAAATGCAGACTAAGATAAACTAGAGCTGTTGTGCTCTAGTATAATGATACTACATAATAATATGAAATAATCAACCTTATGCAAATGCAAAAATATCTGATTCTTGATAAATATCACATAATTCCTACACACACGAAATAGTGTTTTTGACTGAATTGTACCTTCTTTAGACGTGTTTTCATGTGCCATATAAGGGAGGCAGTGAAGTCTGGAAGGAATTCACCAATTTATGGGTGAATATATCAGCATAGCCTAAGGGTGATTTATAAACAAAAGTTCTCCTGTGTCTCTGGCGAGGTCTTAGGGGCAGTAGATCATAACTCATAAGAAGGTGAGGACAGATAGTTTGGACATATAGGACCTCTATATGTCTACTTTGTTTATCCTTCCCCCATCCTCTGGAGGGAAATTTTGGCATACAAGGCGAGGACACTTTTAGAGTGTAAATACTGTTATTATTGTTTTTAGATTTTCAGCAGAAATTATTCTATGCAGAACAGCTATACTGACAAGGATTTTTGGCAAGACAGTTATCAGATACTTTTATTTCTTATTTTTTGTGTTGTATTTGTTGTGTTGCTTCTATCATTTTTCTGGTAGGAATCAAGATAAGCCATATAAAAATATTTATGTCAGCATAAAATGAGAGAGCTTTGAACTTCATGTCACCTTAACTAAGTTACAGAGTATTTTTAATATTGTAAATTGAAAACAGAATAAATTTCTAATGCAGTGGTATCTATCTGTCTGTCTATCTACCACTGCATTTGAATTTAAGATATTAATGCCTGTTCTCCAAGATAGAAAAAAAATGCCAAATGTTGGACTCCAAACTTGATGACAAGAAGCTGGATTAAATGTCTTTACAATAAGAAAACTATTTTTTCTGGACTAAATACCTCAAGGTTTCTTTCTTAAAGTGCACTGTCTATTAAGGACACTTTATCCATTTTAGTACCATATTTAATTGGGTTTAAATACAACTGATAACAATTTCAAGTCTACTTTATATTGCAAAAATTGGGTAAAGTGATCTTAATGTAATAGAAAGGCTAAATATGAATACATGAAGATGCTCCGACGACCTTTCCTTCCTATTTTCTTTTTTGCATTTTTCTCAGTGGTGTTTCTGCATCATGCTGCTATAACCAAAGAAGCACAGAGCAGCTCACTGTTCATGTAGTCCTGTTAGCAGGTGCAATTTCTAAAAGATTGTTTTTTCTTTTTTTTTTTCTCGGTTAATCCTTCCTTCACTAGAGGTATTTTTTTAAGTGGAGGATGAGGCTGATATAGAACTATTTCTGAGAATTCATGAGTAATCTGTTCCGGATGTTCAAGATCTATGAATCATTCTTTAACAATGAACTGTTCTGGTTGATTCGAAACATGCTATCAACATTCAATAAACTGGCATTCTCTTCTTTCCTATCCACATGCCTTTCAAAGTCCAAAATGCAAGAATATTTTTCTGAGATTTAAGCTGAAATATCAGAGGCGGATAGGAGGAGAGGGTACAGAGAGGTGTGAGAGGAAAGACCCTTCTGAAAATCAAAAAGAACTATTCTGATAGCTCAACGAGGAAATGTATTACTATTTTTGATTTTTTTTGAGATTTTGAAGATTAGATTTAAAAGAAAATTAGTGTTCTTTTGTACAAAAATGAAAAAGGTTTATGTGTTCAGCCTATTGCAAAGTGCAATTGCTTGCATTCTTCCTGTGCAGCACAAAGGCAGCATTAATGGAAATGATAAATAGTTTGATGAGCTGGCCAGGTGGCACAGCAATGGCTTGCAAGACTGCTGAGCTGGAGACACAGGTTTTAAAACAAACTTGGGACTCTTGCTTCCTGGACTGGTTGAAGTTGAACATGCTGAGGAGGTAATGTGATTGATCTCTTTGGAGGAAGCTGCCAGCTGGAGAGCTCACAAACTGCTCCTTCAGGATTCTCCTTAAAGATGAATTGATGGCAGCTTCTGAAAAGAGTTACTCACACGCCTTCTTCCCAGCCATTCAGAGGTAAGACTCTATCACAGTGCCTGCTAAAAGAAGGAATTGAGAGTTTAAAGGGACAGGAAAAAGGTGTCCCTGGTGAAAGAAACTGCAGGAAGTAGATTCTTAAAATACAGCAATTATTTTATTTCTATACTGGTGTAAAGTAGATTTTTCAAGAACTACACAAATTTGTTTTTATTTTTATCACACTGGGATCCTGTAATGAAATAAATAACAGGTCAACATTTCATATGAGGTCTGTATTTCATTTTATATTGTAAATCAAGCTACATTAAGAATGTTCCAGGCTGAAATCTCTGCTTCTTGGTTGACAAACATCTTAAAATCGTGAAGAAATGAATTATTTTGTCCTTAACTTCACTATCCTTGTAGTTCTCCAAGTTTGTTCCTCCGTGCATTGCAGGCTTTGGTACTTCTTTTTCTGATTAGAGAGATCTACAAATGTGTTTTTTTGAAATTGTCTGTTGCTAATCCAGAGACTTCTCCATGCACAGCAGCTGGCTACTCTGATGCCAAGTAACCAACATGCCCGTTTTATTTGTATGACAGACAATAGCAGAGACTTACACTAACTCAGAAAAATAAGGAAAATAGTTAATGCATATATGCACAATGTTTTTTGATGTAAAGCTAGCCTTTGTTTAGCCCTTTCTTCCATATACATGGAAGGTAGAAGGGTAAAAGGGAAGTCCCCATGGACACAGTAGGAAGTAGTCTTAGGTGCTTCAGTCATCTCAAAGGGCAGTAATAGTGCAGGAAGAAATAAAAATATGAATAAAGAAAATTTTGGTAGCATCTGAAAAGGTAAATAAACAAGGAATTACACTGTGTCTTGCAGCACCCAATGTATTCATGACAATGAGAAACCAACTAAGCAAGTTAGCTCTCATTTTCATAAGCTGAGGATGCACATTTCAGTGAGGGCACCCTTAAATACGCCTTGCCCTGTAACTGACTGTAGAAAACGAAACTTGAAGCACAAACTGCTTCTATACAGATGATAGGAAACATCACTCCCTGTACCCTGCACTCCCTGTAGAATTAATTATTTAAATTAATTATTTAATTAATGTCATATTTGGATTCCCTGATTACTTCTGAACTGTGTGGTGTTTTAATGCCCCAGATATTTTTTGTCTCATGTATCTATTTCCTACAGAAACCTAGACTTTCAGGTGGGGTGGGAAGAGTAGAAGAGTGGAGACCCTCAGCAGTTATGAAACCATTATTATCTGTACCCGGTCCCATGTGCTACCCATAACGTACAGGAGGTTGCTCTTCTAGGCCACTTATATATATCTTTTCAGTGCTTAGACTTTTTCTTAGGTAACCAATGACAAGCTACTGTATTTAACCTAGACAAAGCAGGAAAAAAATAAACTGTTCAAAATATTCAGGCAAAATTGAGGGCAAAATTGTCTCAAGCCAGGGACTTCTATTTAATTTCCAGTCATCACATGCTTTTGATCTTCGATTTTGACATTAAGAAAGACAAAGCAAAGCAAAACAACAAGTGTAATGGGGAGACAAGGAGAAAGAGAATGTGCATTTTTGTTTCTCATGTTCATTATGGTATTTTTGAGGAGGGAATTCATTTGGTAATTTTATTTCTGGCAGGAAAAATGAAACTCTCTTCACGCATCATAGTTTTGCACTTAATACAAATAATTCATCACAAATATTAGGACCATACTGCATCATATCAGGTCCCTTAAAACTGAGAACAGCAGATTCAACTATAGGTTATATCAGTTCCTGGTGGAAGGGAACTTTCAGCTTTTGCTTTATGTTTGGTAGAGTCTTTGAAGTGTGTGCCACATCTGGAAAAATATACACTGTCAAATCCCATAGGTTTTGTTAATAGTGAAATACCATTTCTCAGCACTTTGCCAACTTCTGCTCTTCTGTAGAAATAAAAACACCACCCAGAGGTATATCAAGCAATGCATGATTTTTGTTCTGTGGGATTTTCCTTCACAGTTGAAGTCGTGGGGTAGTTGTCATAAGTTATTGCTCGTTCCATAGAGTTAGGATAATTCCCTGTGCTGTGTGTTTTCCACAGTGTTGTCTGGACCTGTGGGATGTTGCACAGGAGGTGGCAGCCCCTGCAAAGTCAGACAGTTTTGCTCTCTGGAATCGGTCCTGAGGGAGCCTAGCAAGCTGTAAAATGTTGATTTTGTGCCACCGTTGCTTTATTTTATAAGTGTGATTGAGGATGAACAAATATTTATCGTCGCAGATGGCCCAGTGGACTACCAAAGTGAGTCATTTAGTAGACTGGAACATGTTTTGTGGCCTACATAAATTCATCTGAACTTAATAAATACCACTGGTGGCGCATATCCTTGAGAGACAATGAAAAAAACACCGTCAAAATCCTACAAATGGAAGGAAGTATTAACTGGAACTGCTGCTGTAACTAAATGTTAGGTTATACACTGAAACATGAACAAGAATGCCACATATTAAAACCTCTAAGTTTACTTTTTAATTTCAACATTAATGAAGGTGGGTCTTTGGAATACCTGAAATTTATGTCTCGGGTGTGTTCTTTAAGATATGGTTTGAGAAAATTCAGTGGTTACTGTGTTTGTGTCTTGACACCTCTAAATATTCTTTTCTTATGTTTTCATGAACTCTTTTACTGCACCCGAACTGAGGCCCAGTCCGTACTATACTACTGGAAATCTGTGTATGTCTGGTTTTCCTGCTCTTTCCCCCTTCTCCCTTTTCAGGTTCCTCTGGTTGTTTCTGTAACATCCCTACTGCCATCATGATGTTGATCATCATCATCTCTCTCTCTCTCTCTCAGATATGTAAATCCTCCTAGCAAGCAATATGTAGTCCCTGCCTACACACATGCAATTGCTCTTAGACTCCAGGGAAAACCCTCAAAATGGCTCAGCTGGGAAATGGCTCAACCGTTGTTTCTATCTTGTGTGTTTCTTAATGGATGAATTTCTGTACTCTTGATAAAATACTTTGTAGCTATCAGAAAATATCAATTAGCAGCCTCTGTCTCAGGTACATGAACACATCAAGACTAATATGCTCCATTGTTTACACCACAAAAAGAAACCCCAGGCCTACCATCCTTTACCTGTACTGTAGAGAGCTTCAGTGGACTGTATGGTTCTTGTACATAACATATCAGTTGTCTTAAAAGTTCTCCATTTTGCTTTTAGAGGTGTTTTCTCAAAATTCTAAGAGTTTCTGGTTATGAACATAGGAACCCATTTTTTTTTGTAAAAGATATTTCATGTTCAAACAGCAGAATTTCTCACTGTGACCTAAAACCTTTTACTGATACTGTGAAGGGATGTTACATTCTTGACCAATTTTCTTTTCTAACTGATTTTTTTGTTCAGATATGGTCTTTACTAGAGGATTCTCACTAGCAGATTTTAACTGAAGAGAAGGACTTTCTTAATTCTTGAACAGGCCATTTAGACCACAGTGTCCGCTTTGCTTACCTTCTTGGATAATGCTCTGAAAGAAACAAAACTTGGAAGAAACTACTTAAATTGCTGACTGTCGCCTTCTGCAGTCACTGTCAGACAGACAGAAGAGTATTGCAAGATATCTACTTCACTCCTCTAATCACAAAATGCTTCTCATTGTTCTGTAACAACCCTTGGAACTACAGTAAAAGACCAAAACTGTTAAAAAATCTGCACAAGCAATAGGGCTAGATCAAGGGAACTGTCAGTTTATAATGTCCTGAGTTTATTTAGTAAAATTTTTGAACTTCTTGCACTTGCTACAGAGAAAAGCAGCCTCATTTTTTTATTTCTTCTGTAATATCTTAACATTCTTTTCCGATCTTACATGCCCCTCCTGTATCCAAATTCAATGATGGATTTAACAGTTGAGGATATGAGTAAGGCATATAAATTAGGCACTTTTCCTTTTATAAGTAAATAATACTTTAAAAGAACAAAAAACATGAGAAGGAGAAAGAATAATCAAATTTCTTGTTAACCTTTGGGATATAAAAAATACTGAATTTGGTATATGAAAAATACTGAATTTGGTACTTGCATGGAAAATTTCAACTTCATGAATCACTTCCATGACTTACATTAAAAAAAAAAAAAAATTGTTACCATGAACATAAGTTTCATCCTAACGTGGTTCTGATTCCAGAATACTGTGCAAGAGAGTCAAGCTACTTCTGTGTCTCTTGCTCTTCTTGAACATTTCAGAGATACACAGTTCTGAAGATCTCTTTACGTTCAAGCTCCTTTTTTTCCTTTTTCCCTCTTCGAGCTCCTAAATCTGCCATTGTTTCCCCCTGTGTTATTGTTCTTAAGGGCGATTCAGAGAGATACACACCATCAGTTCCCATTCTGGCAGCTCCTACATTGTTTATCAATTATATAGCAACACACTTTGCAGCACTGCTTCATTTGAACTTAGCTGTTTGAAAGACTTTCTATTGCCTTCTGAATCATATTTGACCCGTGGAGCCTGAAAACCTTGGAAATCCCCTTTTTTTCCTTTTTTTTGGGGGGGGGACGGGTGGGGCAGGGGATGGGGCAGTCTATCATACTACTTGTCCCATATTGCTGCTTCTGGATTTTGCAAGAGTTCTTAAATAGAAGATGGATGGGTACTAGAGCAAGTAAGAACCTGGTAGGACTTTGTCTCTGGGAGAGACTCAGGTTTGAAAATCATCAATGGGACTTCAAGTGCACTTCCAGTTTATTAATTTTTCTTAACTGAAAGGAAATGGAAAAAGATTCATGATCATGCTATATATTCTTGCTGACATGTTATTATCAGTTATGGTGGTAGAATGGTTAATGTCTATGGGGTAAGTCTAAGTCTTATTCATTTTAAATCTGTATTTTCAAACAATTGCCTGGATGATCTCAAAGTGATCTGAAATTTGCAGTTGATGTAGAAACACTTAAATAAAAGAGAGAAAAAACCCTTTCTATATTCATATCTGCTATTCAGCCAGAAGTCACACATGCCGTAACTATTACTTCTTCATGTCTTAGCCAGGAGAGATCAGGTCTACCCATGAGTTCTATTTCCAAATCTGTTCTGCTCTCAGTATCTCTAGTAAAGACTGCCAGTAGATGTAGTAGTGTTCCTGTGATTTGAGAGGATACTCATAAGGAGCGACTTTGTTTGCTAATATTTTCAGTTGTAGCCACTAATTATCTGTCACAAATTAAATATTTTATATACTTAGAACTGTATTTCACGGAGTGTAGCTGTTGATCTTCTAGACATGGAGGTTGGTAGAAATTCTCGTGAAAACAAAATTTAAGTGTAGAAAATAAAATTTTAGTGCTGACTTTATTTTCTTTTCTAAATAAGACAATAGAAAAAAAAGAAACAAAGTGGAAGAGGTCTAAAATTAGACATGTCAGCTATAATAGTCTAAAGAATTTATGAGTTATTTTTTTCTGGACTGAAGCTTCAAATTGACTTCTTTTATCAAGTAATTACAAATAATCTGGGAACGTAGATATTTTTTAATCCTTTTTTGAGCACATTTTATTCTCATTTTAAATTTTGTCCAGCTGTTAAGTTATATAGAAAGAACAATTATTGTTTTAGTCATTATAAATTTAAATGGAAAATATGAGAATCTACTAGATTATTGGACTTAGTCCTTCACAGTACTTGACTGGCAAATGAAGATCCTATGGAACTGATTTTTAGAAGATGGGAATTTGAAAGATTATTTCACCATAGCAGAAAAAATTATCTCATTCTGAAAATGTGTTTGTGATACAGATGTTAACAAGAAATTATGATGAATTATTTTATCTATGATACAGACCTGCAAGTGAAGAAAATACGCTTAAATTAACAACCCAGCAAGGTTCTCCCCGTGGAATTTCTACCTATCTATTCCAGAACTATCTTAGATCCCTACTGTGATAGAGGCCACTGTTTCGACCTCCTGTTCTATAAATCCCTCAGGGAATATGCGTTTTTGTTTAGTGCTCAAAGCTTTGTGAGAGTTCAGATATACATACAGCCTTCCTCACTCCTCCTTTGTGCATAAGAGGTCTATTGGGGTCTTCTCCAGACGCCTGTACCTGCAGTCTTAATGTAGGATTAATTAATTGAGTAAAATAATATAATAAGTAAGTAAGTCATACTTATAGTTACAGATAATTTCTGCAAAAACTGTGGAGAGGAAAATGTGGATCCTGGGCAGGGCTGGAGAAGGGAGGATGAGGATATAGAAGATTTTTTTATTATTATTTTAACATATATTTAACTGGTCTGCTTCTGCTGAAAATGTTCCATTTTAAAATTTGAAGCTTCATAACAAAAAATCAGTAAAACTGTCTTGGTATTATTTTATTAAAAGTCTGCTATATCTTGGGAAATGGTTACATATAGAACAAAACTGAATTCTGTGTCAAAGGTTATCACAATTTCTTGCTGAGGTCACAGTATAGCTTCATATTACATTACAAGAACATATTTTCCTGAAATCAAGACAACTTTGACATCCAATTTTAACAATGAAGAATAATAAAGGATAAAGTACCATTTTTTAATAGTGCACAGCACTCCATATGATGATATCATAGAATAGCTTTCAGAATTATCAAGTAATAATAAGCGTCGTCTCCCTTAGTATTTTTGGTGTAATGAAGTAAGTAATTTCAGATGTTAGAAGCACTTCATTAAGGTCCTGGTGCTGCTTTAATTGAAATCCTAAAAATCCTAAGCAGAAGTTCATTTTTTTTTTTTTTTTGGTAGTTGGGTGAATTGGGAATTTGCAATATATTTGAACAGGGAACATGAACCCTTGAGAGTAAATTGCTTTATTATTATTACTTTTTTGTCAAAATTAAAACTTAACTATGAACTGTCATGCTGATGTAAACCAATTTTTTTTTTTTAACAAAATATTTCTGCATGTGATACCATGATAAAAGTAATTTGAAGTGGAATTATAAAGTACTGAAGAGAAATGCAAAGGCATGAGTTAACGATGCATTCTTTTTTGCTGCTGCTGCTGCACTGTGTTTTGTTAACAATATAACCAAGGAAGAAAAAATAATTTAGCAGTGTCATGTTGATTATATGAGAACATACTGTACTACCAAAATGAGCTACGCCTGTGTATGTAAATCTGATAGATTAAATATGAGAAGCCTGCTTACAATTATTAATCTGGGATACTTCTTTAACTGAATTAAAATAGTTACATGCATTCTTTGAAGAGAAATGTCATGATTGCATGGTAGTATTCAAGGAATATTTACTTTAATTTTTGAAGATAATCCTAACTTAGGATGCTTACTTTCTGTTAATATTAAAAAGAAGAAGAGACCTGTGATAAGAAAGGAGTGGAGTATATATGTGTATGTGCCTATATATACACATATACTATATATATGTGTGTGTGTGTATACCTATATATAACATTTCTATTTACCATTTGTAGCATACTGGGAAGAGAGAGAAATACAAGAAATTCTGATTGATTATAATACCCTGCCCTGTTTGCAAGGTTAGAGTTCAGTTTTAATAATTTTCCTCCCTTTTGCTTTCTTTTCTTTAAGGCCTTATTCGATTACAAGAGCTCATCAAGGCTCCATCACGGTACAACCTGAGACTAAAAATTCGTCAGCTGCCAGCTGACACAAAAGATGCAAAGCCATTGCTAAAGGAGATGAAAAGAGGAAAGGAATTCCATGTAATCTTTGACTGCAGCCACGAAATGGCAGCAGGCATCCTGAAACAGGTAATCACCATTTTGCTTGAGAGCGCTTTAATCACCAATAAATAAAAGTAATAGGCAATCTGAATGGCTATATACAACCAAGGGCTTTGTTTGTCAGTTTTACTGAGGCCTAATTGAAAATCATCTGAGAACTTCAGAGCTAATTTTATCGGTGATTATAATGATAGCTGCTTTCATTATGGTTTCTAAAGAAATAGATTCATCAGTTCATGTATAGAGGGAAAGGTATTTCCCCATACACTTTATTTGATGAAAAATATCAGTGTTACAGCTTTTATAGCTTAGTGCTTTGGAGAATTGATGTCCAGATTGAAAATGCTTGTTTAGTGTAATTTTACATGGTGATTTTTTTCTTTTTTTTTTTTAAATTGAATCTTCTAAATGATCTGCTTGTAATCAGATAATTGAGATATGAATGGTATCTTTTACTAATAGAAAACACAGTATTGTTCTGATTTGCTAGGTCATTTGAATGCCTTTGCCTAAACTATGCAAAAGGAAAGAAAATATTTAGTGAGCTGGCTCCAGAGTGTGAGAATTTCTCATTTTTAGAAACTTTTTTTTTATTTGTAATTGAACTATGCCTTGTGATATGAGAATTGAAACAAAACATGGCTAATACTGAGCTTTTACTGACTTTAAATCATATTTATATTATGTTTACTTTCATGCTATACCCTTTTGATTTGAAATTGAAAGTAAATCCATTCTTTCAGATTTGAAAAGAAACACCACTAACTAAAGGCACTATCCCAATCCGATTTCAGGAGAGGTTTCAATACAACCCCAAGAGCGAGATTAAGACACAAAGGGAGTCAAATGCCGTACAACCTTGTAAGCTTTATTCTGATAAGCACAATAGGACAGAGGGGGAAAAAGAGGAGGAAAGGAAAAAAGATAGAAAAGCAAGCAAGCAGGAGAGGTGCAGCAAGATTATAGTTACCACCACCACCAGTCCAGCTAAGTGTTGTTGGCTTCACTGCGGTGCACGTAGAGGTGCCTTGGTGCCGTGGTGCAGGTGATCCGCACACCTCGGTGCAGGTGATGTTCAGGGAAAGAAGCTGTGTGCCCTGGAAGAAGCTGCACACATCTGGGAAGAAACCACCACGCCCTGGGAGGGGGATACGCAGTCCTTTTATGTCCCTGTTCTCGAAGAGTCCGCCCCCCCGTTTCTGCGTGCTCGGGTGCTCCTCTTCCCCCAACTTGGGTGCCGGTGCGCCTCCACAGACACTGCTGGGCATTGTTTTAGGCCTCGTGCTGATCTCACAGTCTTCTCAGAGGCAGGGTGCCAAGGTCAAGAAGTAGTAAGTTGTAGAGAGATAAAGCACCTGGAGCTGACATCACTGTCTTCCCAGAGCCAAGGCCAAGGAGTCATACTTTGTATGGAGATGAGACACCCCAAGCTGATAGAAGGGGTGCCTAGGTCAAGAAGTCCTAGATGATATGGCAACAATGTTGAGACAAAGCACAATTCAGAACAGTCTCTTACAGGCACTTCTGGCTATTGTTGTGGGAAAAATTGAAATGCTAAATAAACACTAGTAAATATATATGTATGCTATCCTTATTACTTTTTTATTGTAAATTGATTAAAATGCTTTTATACTTAGAAGTCTTAGAAATTTCAAAATTCTGACAGCGATGTTTGCTCTTCTCTATGCATAAGACAGTGTATTCAGTTTGTTTAGCCTAAATCACTGAATGAACAATTAATTATTTTAGTATCTTAAAGATACAAGTGAAAAGTATGTAATTGTGGCAGTATATAGCTGTTACACTAAGTCCACTGAGGTATAGTATTTCAATAATAGTTTTTAGGTGAAACGAAAGTTTTCTTTCACAGTATGCAACAACATTGTGAACAAAGAGATATGACTAGAAGCAAATGGGAAAGGAAGCTCTGTAGCTTTACAAGGATACAAAATCTGTAGAGACTAAAATGGCTAAATAAATCATATTAGGCTAAGACAGGTTTTGTGCAGAGTGGAAAGATACTATGGTACATGCTTCTCAGTTGAAAGTGCTCTTAGTGAATAGAAATGATGACACATTCTTAGGTTATTGCTTTAAAATTGTGCCTATAAATCATCATTCTTATTCTATTGACAAAATGGTATAGGAATTTTAAAATGCACTGTTAATCAGAAACTAATATCATAAGATAATATTTAGCTAGCAAGACAGATGTAGGTACTTGATAGATGTCATAATTTAATGGGTAATAATAGGAATATTTGTTATTTTTTCCTATATAACATATATCTTGCTATTCAGAATTTGAATCAAGAAACTTTTCTTTCATGGTTGGAAAGGCACACGTAAAAGATAACCTTGGATCCTTATTTTAAATGAATAATACTTTTCATCAAAGTAGAAAAATACTTTCTATTAGGATATTCTTTATAAGGGGATGGTTCAAAACTGAATGAAAATACTGTCATCTCAAATTTTGTGTGGCAACTTAATGCATCCATTAGTATGTAAAACTATAAGCCTCTTTCACATTTACTTCACTAAATAGTCTAATAATATTCTTTCTATCAAAAGATCTGGTTCATAAGTTCCTTTAATAGTCAGTAATCTGCTCTAACTGCTAAGAAATGATTTGCTTGACCTAATTCTAGTATAATTCCAAACCTATAGTCTGATCCCAGTAGTGTTCTTCTGCAGCATTTCATTTCCCATGTAATGTGATAAAAAATGTGTTATATGAACTCAGAAACATTAATCTTTTGTTTGTTCTTTTTCAGGCTTTGGCTATGGGAATGATGACAGAATACTATCACTATATCTTTACTACACTGGTAAGTGGCTTATAAAAACATACTGACATCTCAAAGCCTTTAGTTTTGTTAATTATATTACTTGACAAAGTGAAAAAGGTCTCTCTGGAATAGGGTGCTAGGATGGGATGTTTTTTCTGTTTAATTTTATTATACTCAGTGAAAAGTCATAAGGAAGGTGTAATTATTGTTCAACATTATGCCCTAGAAACTTACAGACTGGAGAAAACTACTGTCTTTGTAGCATTACTTAACTTTCAGACGTGGCCAAATGGATAATTTATGATTTCTTTCTCTTACAAAAATAGGTCTTTTTCTCTTTTTGCTATTTGTATGTGAAGATTACAATATTTTAATCTTACTCATCTATTCCAAATTCATCCATAATTTCATGACGTAAGTCTTCAGTGTTGCATGATTCCTGAATGATTTGATGTAGAGGTTAGTAATCTGTTTAGATTGTAATTCAGTGACATCCTTAAAATATCAGGTAGATGTATCTATGCTTAAAATGGCTTACGTTTAAAATAACATACATGTTTAAATTCTTCCTGAATTTAATCTTGTTATCAAGTTGTGTTATCATTTCTGAATTTGAAAGATACTGGGATTACATGTTAGAGAATTTTCGTCATTAGTCTTTCAAAATGGATTCTAGACACTGCAATTTTATTTGGTAAATTTTCATTTTTTATTGGTGCAAATTGCTTGTTTGAGTACTTCACTTTGTTTTAGTACTGTCTTATTTGCATTTTATTTTTCCTTTTTTAAAACCATGTTATAATCAAGTTTTCTATCATTTTTATTTCCTTAGAAGAACATTAACTATTTAGGAGAAGCAGAATTATTAATTTGGAGAAATCACAGGATAATTCAACATGTGGATGTTGAATTCCTCATGTTGTCAACATGAGGATAATTCAAAATTCAGTAAATTCTTTATTTTGATTTTCAATGTATCTTTGGAGCATGCATCAGAATTTAGTTGTCTGATTTATTAATTGCTTCTTACCCACATGGTGTAGGTCCTGTTGAATACATTTTCCAGTAAATGTGTTTACAGCAGCTTTGTGTGCATTTGCAGTGATTAATTCAGGGTCTAGTGCAGTAGCTCATTCATATAATGCCCTATGTGTGGTTATACTATGCAGATGTAATACTGCTGTGCATATTTATTAAGGTCTTAATGTACAAATGTTTGGATTAGACAGTTACATCTGAGGCTCTGATTATTTTTTTTTTCCCAGAGTAATAACTGTATTATAACCTTAAAGAGAAAGTTGCTGGATGGGAACCATAAACCATGTTTAAAGGAGTTCTAGTTATGTTCTGCCTTTCCTTCAACAACAAAATTTTATTTTTTGTAGAGACTATGAATTAGATCATTTCTACATGGATAAACTCCAAAAATCTTTTTTATGATACACTTAGCTAACCTTAACGAGTCATGATTGCTTTTTTCATCAGCTTAATTTGAGGTTCTATCATCATGTTTAAATTTGACCTTACACCCGAATACTCTAATGTCAAACTTTACTTCCATTTTGTTTCTGAAAGTCTGCTGAAGGCTTAGGATGATGTTAAGTTTATTTGCTTGATCTAAAATTTGATTTTCTTCTCTTAAATCACTTCTGCTTATTTGCATGCATGTGTAAATGTACACATATGCATAATAAATATTTTGAAAATACATTGAACTGCAAATTTTATGATTCTGGAGAAAAATACCTAATAAATGTTGCATATTTTCATTTTCTGTCAACCAAATAATTCCCATTGTAAAGTCAGTTTTATTCTTTGCTTACCAAATGAGGCAACAGATTTCCAAATAAGCAGCACATGCTGTATTTCCTACATTTCCTACATTTTCCTAGCCTACATAGGCTAGGAANTAAATGTTGGATTTTTTTTATTAGTATAGCAGATACATGTGAAGAATGTTCTGTTTAAACCTGTTTATCATTTCAAGCCTGTATCTAGTAGGTCGTACAAGGATCTAATACTAATCTTATTAGTAATTAATAGTAATTAAGCTGGATCATTTCTAAATGATACAGTTCTGCAGCTGGACTTTGCATTTCCTAAAATGATTTTTAAAAGAAAGTTGCATATTTTCGTTTTCTGTCAACCAAATAATTCCCATTGTAAAGTCAGTTTTATTCTTTGCTTACCAAATGAGGCAACAGATTTCCAAATAAGCAGCACATGCTGTATTTCCTACATTTCCCAGCCTACACAGGCCTACACAGGCTAGGAAATAGGCTGTTCACAAGAAGGTTCATTGCCGATGTCTAGGGAGATGGTCAAACAACAGAATATGAATTGCAGTATATTAGATGATTTATACGATGGTCATTTTTTCCAGGACTTATTTGCCTTGGATGTGGAACCCTATCGGTATAGTGGTGTTAATATGACTGGATTCCGAATTCTAAATACGGAAAATAGCCAGGTGTCATCAATCATTGAAAAGTGGTCTATGGAGCGATTGCAGGCACCTCCTAAACCTGATTCAGGTTTGCTGGATGGATTTATGACGGTATGAATATCAATTTCTGGTGTCTTTTTTTTTTTTTTTTCCAAAATTTTATATGCATGCTATTTACTTTGTTCAAATGATAATGCTCCAGTATTTAAAAATACATATATTATTCATCTAGACCATATTTCCTTACATTGTTGATGAAAATATTCTGTGAGACTAGATCAACCCTACAAAAATCAAGATAAATTACATATTGTTTACAAATGAGTACAAAATTTCATCTTGTTTCTTTGGAAGATTCCAAGTCAAATTTCTAAGCATGTGTCCTGTTGACTGCATTTGGGGCATTTCTTGTTTCTAGGATGTTGCTCAGGAAAGGTGGGAAGGACAAGCATATTGGAGAAGACTACTGACAACTAATTAATTATTCAGCATATTTTACTCTCCTTTCAGAGTTTCTGAACTTCATTTTTTTGGGAGAATAAATTTAAACTATTTAGTGAATGCTACTGTATTTAATCACTCCATTATTTAATAAAATTTCTTTAACAAAGTAAAGAAACTCATTCTGTGACACAGGAGATTAATATCAACACAACTCGTTGTGTGCCTCATTCTGTGACCCAGAAAGATCCTGTGGATCTTCCCATATTTTTGAATCTACACATGTGTACACATGAGAGTATACACAAGAGTTTTATTGTAGAAAGTTCTTACAATAAGAAGAGCTTTGCTTTTAGAAATATTTGTAGGCATCAAATAGATGTAATTTCTAGTAAAGTCTAAATAAATTGGTGATTTTTAAAGAAAGCTGTGTGAATATAATTTTAAATTAGTACAGAGAAGTTCTGAGTGAGGATCTGGAGGGAATGTTCTACTTTTTATTAAAAGGTTTTTATTATGACTCATATAACTTAACAGATTCCATTTGTACTTTGAGGGTTCTTTCATATATATTTATATATTTAGGGAAAATAAAAGTGCTTATCCTCCTTATATATCAATTATAATCTATATGTGTTGCTCTCTCTTTGACTCTGTCTGTCTGTCTCTCCCCCTCTCTCACATACACACACAAGCATATGCATGACCAAAGGTATGCACATGCACAGTATGGCTTATGAAAACAATTCCTGAAAATGTTGTTTCAAATGCTCACATAAAAACAGTGATCAGAGTATATTAAGTATATTAAGGACTATTAAATATTTTAATACTCTCATCACTCTTTTAATATGACTATCCTGTATTCTTATTAAATGGAAAGAAAGAACTATATAGTGTATTTAAATTGAACT
Source organism: Crypturellus undulatus (assembly GCA_013389825.1). Classification (NCBI taxonomy): domain Eukaryota; kingdom Metazoa; phylum Chordata; class Aves; order Tinamiformes; family Tinamidae; genus Crypturellus; species Crypturellus undulatus. Next base: position 800,467 of record VWPW01008458.1, read on the forward strand.
GTAACATGGAGCAGGCACAAGTGAGAGTAGTTATTTCATTTAGTATAAGTACAGAAATATTAACTGATAATTCTGTCACAGGTAGTAAGCAGTACCTTTAGAAATTACCATTATAAGAAAAATCAAAGACTAATCTATTTTAATACTTTGTCTTTTTTACTAATAAAACTAACTATATCTAGGGTTTCTAAATCTTTTTCTCATTGTATCCTTGCTTCTTTTGTTATCCTTATTACCGTTGAAATCCCAATGAATATTGAACAAAATCTTTGCCCAGGTTAATTCCAAAGTGGGGACGTTTTCAGACTAGTGTGAATTTTGTAATGAAATTTCATTTGATTCTTTTTTTTTTTTTCACTTTGACTTCTTAGCTGTTTCCAAATAAGATCCCAAATCGCTCACATCTGTAAGTCTGTCACCATCTAGTAGCTAGTTGCCCATTCATTCACACACTTTGCTTTCTGTTTTGCATTTGCTCAATGATTAGCACCACTAAATTCATTTGTTAGCAGTCCAAAATGCACATTTGTAAAGTTAGTCTGTGGGAACTGTGGGCACTTAGCTGCTGAACTTTCTTCCTCTGAGAAGCTGAAATATACTAAAGGTATATATATATTTTTTTTTTGCTTAATCATGCTATTAAGTAAGATTATTTATTTGTTTACTCCAGGTACTAGAAACTTTTGAGTTATTTAGACATATGTTACAGGGCTGTAAGAGCTGGTGTATAAAACTAAAGAAGTCAGCAGGATAATTTTTTCTTGTACAGACTAGTTAACTTACTTAAATATAAGGTTGTCATTCAAATCGAAAGGGGCTGAAATACTTAAAGTTTTTGAAGTTAACTCCAAACTAAATATTTAGAGTTGTATGTCACAAAAATCTGTTCCTTTTTTATATGTGCATCTGTGAACTTACTGATATTTTTTACCTGAAAATATTTCTGTGCTGAGGACAGCAAAGATAGCAGAATTAGAGATCCTCAAGCTAGTTTAAAATGCAGATATCTTTGTGTTATTATTGCTAGACTATTTCTAACCTAAATTGAGGGTCTTTACACAATTTTCTGTTATGAGGTGTATGAATTACTCTTACTTTTCTCTAACTTTAAACTGAATTCTGAATTTGAAAGCAATTGCAACTTAGTATTTCTTGAGCAAGATGTCTCAATATTAAAAGCATTTATTTTTCAATTGGAATATAGTTTCTACTTGAAGGAATTAATAAGATAAACTTAGTCAGAAGTCAGAACCAAATCAAAATATTTAATCATATAACTAGATTTTAGTTTATACGAAGTCTAATTCAAATTTTATTTTATTTTATCTTCAAGAACTCTTTTTCATCTGGATATGGTCTGGGTCCACAATGAATTTGAATTTTTCTGTAGGATGGAAAAACTCTGTAGTAATGATCACCGAGTATTTTTTCAAATTGTTACAGTATCATATTAATCTATCCAGTGTACTGTGTCCAGTTCTGGGCCCCCCAGTACAAGAGGGATGTGGAGCTGCTGGAGAGAGTCCAGCGCAGGGCCACAAGGATGATCGGGGCCTGGAACATCTGCCCTATGAGGAGAGGCTGAGGGAGCTGGGCTTGTTCAGCCTGGAGAAGAGAAGGCTGAGAGGGGACCTGATCAGTGTCTATAAGTGCCTCAAGGGAGGCAGTGAGGAGGATGGGGCTGGCCTCTTTTCACTGGTGGTCACTGACAGAACCAGAGGAAATGGCCACAAACTGAAGCATAAAAAGTTCCACAGGAACTTAAGGAAGAACTTCTCGACAGTGAGGGTGACAGAGCCCTGGAACAGGCTGCCCAGAGAGGTTGTGGAGTCTCCTTCTCTGGAGATCTTCAAGACCCGCTTGGATGCAGCCCTGTGCCAGGTGCTCTAGGTGGCCCTGCGTGTGCAGGGGGGTTGGACTAGATGACCTCTAGAGGTCCCTTCCAACCTTAGGAATTCTATGATTCTATCCCATATTACTATAAACATACTAATACTGTAAAACAGAGAAAAGGTGTGCTTAAACTAATTTCATAAAACCTGACTATAATATACTTGCACTGAGAAAGGGAAAAGGAGTAAGAATATGGAATACATCTAAATGTAATGACAGTCACGATTCTGACCAAGCAAAAGATAGCATGAATTGAGTGGTATGGGTTCATAATTCTTCCAATGCACAACTATTAATTGTCCACATCATTCTGTGCCTCAAGTCAAGCCTTAGCATGCATAATTAAGGTGACCTAACAAGCTGTGCTGCTTTATTAGCATAAAGTTTTCCTTGGTAAGTGCTTTTGCTTATCATCTGATTTTTCTTATGTAGAAATGAGTGTATTTTTTTCCTTCTGAGTATTAATTCCATTCTTTCATGCTCACATCAGGTATATGGCAGGTGCCGTAAACCACTGTGGTACTTGGAGAATGCTATACCTAAGGTCAATATTTAAGTGTTTCCTCAGGAAATCAGAGCTTAGATCTAATATATTTTGTAGGCAACCAAGTAGAGTAGAATATTATATAGTCTTATGAATACAAAGTATGGGCAACTTTCCTTTCGCACTCTTATGCCTCATGTTTATTTTTTACAAGTTTTTAAATTCTCTATTCTTTCCTGGATATAATGTAGCTTAGATCCTCTCCACAGCGAAACATGACATTTATCAGCACCTGAAAAGTAGCTGTAGAAATTAGAGTACAATTAAATACTCAAGGCAAGAACACGGAGATTTGTTGTATGGCTGGGATAGATTTATGAGGTTTATTATGAGTTTTATGAGGGTTTTTTTTGGGGGGTGGGGGGGGAGGTGGGAGGAGTTTTCATCTGATTTACAGAGAGATGTTTTATGAATAAAGTTATATATTTTTAAAAAAGTTGAGGTATTTCCTTTCCTCGGATAATGAGAATGGATCCATGGAGATTTTCTGTAAATACATATGTGCATTTATTGTCTTTACACATTCTGCACAATAGAAAGAATATACACTCCATCCTATGCACAGAGTTCTCTATAAAATTTATTTTGAAACTAGCCATTTTGACAGTTAAATAACAAAGTGGAAGTTATAATTACTTCAGAATTTGAATGTGAAAGAAAGAATAAATAATGTTGGATTTGTAAGTGTGTAGGCAATTTTCCTCAAATAATTCTTCATATTTGCACAGCCACAGAAGGCGAGTGGATACATTCATGTATTCAGTATATATACTTATGGTTTGTTTTGTGTTTTCCTCAAACATAAGAAAGCTTCCAATAACTATTTTTTTTCAAGATGCAGGTCTTGTGACTCTAAGGTGACTATAGTATACATTAATTTTCATCTTCTTACCTTTGTGCTCATGAATGTTAGCTTAATATTCTCAGAAGATTCTCCAAATCCAATGAAAAGACAACTATTAAAGGAAAGAACGGTGTGTTTTCAGTTACATTAAATTATTTCCTGTGAAAAAATCCTATAATGAGTCTGACCAATGTGTAAAGGGCAAGTTAAATGGCCAGCTGTAATCAGGGAAAGAGCCTGATATCATCAGAATCCTTCAACTTCTTAATAAAGCTTTTTGAATCATGTTAAACTAATTTCATTAAGCTAATACAATTGAAAATTTTACAGTTTTCCCCTTCTAGAGAAAATTAGAAGAGATTAATAGGGTTAGGGAAAAATTGCAAGTATGGCACTTGCAGTTCAGGAGGCATCTGGAACTCAAAAAAAAAAAAATTTTTTTTTTAAGATTAAAAAAAAAAAAAAATCCAATTCTTCATCATGATATATCCAAGACTTACTGAAGCTTTTTTTAATGAAAATGAAAAATACCTTCTATATCAGCAAATTTGACATGACTGATATTGAGGACATTCTTTTATTGCCCTAAAGGGCAAGTTTATATTTTTGAGGTTTTATACCCTAAAGATAAAGAAATTAGCACAAGTAGTTGTATCTAGGTGTCTTCAATCCATTTTAATCAAGGTCTGAGTGGGCAGCATGATTCAATGAGAAGCATGAATACAAAAATCCAAGAAATATAAAGGAAGAGATCAGTTTTTAATCTAGCAATTTTAAAAGTAAACTCCCAATAAATGACTTATAAAATCTGGGAGGTGCGAAATCTGGGAGGTGCAAAACTACTAGTAAGTAACCAGTTCATTTTATTTTAAATCTATTTTTGTTTCATAATTCCATTTCTTAATTTATTGTTGAGCTTTCTCCAAGATTCACTCTTTTTTTCCTGCCAAGGAGGAGATATTTTATGGTTTCAATCAACATACTTCTAAAGTTTGAGTTCTCAATGTCAGGATTCCCAGTGATTGTATTGATGATACAGGTGCTGAGGTAATCCTGTGTACACATTCTCTGCTGTGTGACAGAGAATTCTATTAAAATTCAATTTTGTTCTCCTTCAGGGAAGTAGACTTTTATAGTTACCTGGGCGTACACAGAATAAAGCTATTGCAACCCTGATATTTCTAAGCTTATTGAGTTAGGGTATTAATGAAGTTTAGGTGCTCTTCTAGAAGAATTAACAGAAGCAATAGCTACTTTGCTTCCTTATAATTCCTTAGAGGATGCTTTGATTTTTTTTTTAATAGTTAATTATTTATACATGTTTACATTTATGATTTGAAATGGTAATCACTTTAATTTAGGAATTAATTTATTTTATGGAAGATAAAATCTTTGAATTTGTTGATTAAAGTGTTACAAATTAATCACTTAGTTTTGTTAACAGCAAAAGGATATTTGTGAAACTGTGACTTCTTATCTAACAATTTGAGAAATAACAGTTATATTTCAAATAGATAGTGAAATAAAAACTCGGTGACTAGTATGAAGCACCGTAACTGGATTGAGGGATTTGATGAGAAAAGGGTGCACTTAGGGTTCCGGAGGGTGAAAAGATTCATAAAAATAAAAAGAAATACTCATTACAGAAGCAGGGCCTTGGTTTCTGATTTAGAGCTTCAAAGAGGATAGCTTATTATAGAGACAGCTTTATAATTATCCCTTTAGCAAAAGGAATTTTCTGGATCTGCTGATGAGATGTGTTTAGTAAAATAGTGTGGCAGCAAATGTGTACTTCAAAGGAAATACTAAACAATTACTTATTACTGCATTACAAGTTACAAATCTCCCCCAGGCACAGTTAACTTCACAAGTTTAAGGAATGTAAAAGATTTTGTGCTGCAAGATGTTCTAGAAATTATATGTCAACTATTCTGAGAATTAATTGCATTATCAAATATTTGACTCCTGCATCCACCATACCTCTTTTTTGATATTTAGAAGACAAGATCTATCAGAACCTTTGATCTCATTCTGAAGAAAACATCTGCCTTAGTGTTCTACACTTGTTTATTATTTAGCAGTAATAAATTGCAGTTCCTTTCTTATGGTTTACTTCAGAGAATTCTTCCAAATATGATTTGTGGATGTACGCAGATATTAACAAATATCATAAGACTAATTTGGATTTCTATGATTCTTTCTTGTTTGAGTATTTCTGCTAGATGTTTGCAAAGTGATATAGAGTTCTTAGTTTGACAGTAAGTAGGGAAATTGCAGAAGTTGCACAACCAGCAGTCTAGAAGACTAATTGGCACATAGCTTGTTTCTTGAAATAGGTGCACTGAGTAAAGTGTGTTTACTCAGGGAGTGCACTGTTGTACAGTTTGTGTAGATGCATCTGCATTGCATAAAATTTAATATCTGAGGATTGTACCCCAAGAAAATATAATCACATCAACGAGAAAAGCTTTATTGAGATGTACCATGAAATTCAACATAATGGTTTATTTAAACACTGTATTTATTGTAAAATTTCTGGAAAAGTGATTCAAATGCAAGATTACTTTTATTCTGTTCCTTTCCTGTTTGATTAAAGAATTTTGTTTTTAGGAGCAGTGTAATTAACTTAAACTGGCATTTAGCAGATTTAATTGCAGGAACAAACAACCTTAGCAGTCCTTACGGTTATAGTTGTAGGGTGTGGCATGGTGGCAGTCATGTCATGCTGTGTTGCACCTTGTGGTGCAAATCACTCAGTTTGTAGAGAAAGCCAAAGCCAAAGTTTAGCCCTTATCACATGTTCACCAGCTTCACAACTGCACTGCCAAATATTTGTCTGATGTGTAATCAGCTGAATAGTGAGATTTAAAAATATACTGTGGGTTGCATCCTGATCCTGTGGAAATCTATATACATTTTTAATTTGGACATAGTTTGGTAAGCTCTAATTTTCTATATTCATTACATACCTATGAAAATTTTTTGTTGTTGTTGTTGTTGTTGCTAATTAATGCTAACTAAATACTAGACCAGATGACATAGTTGGTAGAAACAAGCAGGTTTGGGGGTTTATCATTGTCATTACGTAAGACTTGAGTGTCTACATCTGAATGATTTTTCCATTTTTTTTCAGATGCATATAGATCTGTTTAATAGAGAATATTACTTCTCCCTATAAATCTTGTTCCACTTATCTGCTTAGCGCACTACCAGTGCAACACTGTTTCTAATTTTAAATGGACCTTTGTAGTACATGTAGACTTCACTGGGACTTTCACTCAAATTAATATATACTTATTGCTTAAAATCATTTTTCCAAAGAGATGAATCTGTTTCCTGATCAGAACATCATGGGCTCAATTTTAGTGTCTTTCCAGATACTGCAGGGTATTTTGCCTGGCCTCCAGCTGCCATTCCAGAAGAGCACAGGTTTCACATAGGATTCCACTGTCATATTTGCCTACAAGGATGCCTCAGTTACAAATGCTGCTAAATGCCTCTATTTAGGCAGCTGGCCCAAGACTGTTGCTAGAACTCTAGTAGTGACTATTTCCCTCTTAAATGAGTATGCAGTGGTCAAAAGCACAAGTATAGATCCATTGAAAATGCCTAGGAAAAACCAACACCAACCTGAATTTGTGCTTGGATATCCTTCTTGTCAGTCTACAAACAAAATTAGCATGCTTTCATTATTCTGTATTTTCTCTGTGAACCTGAGACCTCTGCAGTCCTAACCATGTTCAGCATATGAAATAAATGAGAATAAAATCCTAAATACAAGAGAGTTTGAACTATTGTGCTATTGTAGAATTGAGATTTGAAATATTAAACTTTATACTCTTCCCTCTTCCCAAGGTCTGTGTGTGTATGTCTTCAGTGCTAATATGCTATGGAATTGAATCTTAAATTACATTTGAAAATTAATGTTAAATAGTAAATAATATTAGATTACACTATTTTGGATTTCACAACCTTACAATTATTTATAGGATTGCAAGTTAGTCATTCTGATGTAATTCCAAAGTTAAAATCAGAATATTGTTAAAACCCCAAGCAAATAAGTCATTAGTTGAAGGCATAATCTTGTCTGTCAGATTACTGTTGAAAATAATATTTTTTGGTTGTTCATTTCCTATCTGACAAACTCCTGTTCTTGTCGCAATACTCCTCATTTTTGTTGCAGTCTCTGTGTGTGCTCTATACTGTGTGATTCATGTTTCATACTAACATGAATGCTAGAACTGGGATATCCTCCTAGGTCGGTAGTTATTCTGTACTGTTTATTTAGGTTGAAACCACAGAGCATCAACATAGCAGCTACAAGAATGCTGATTTTTTTTTCTTTTTTTTTTTTCTACAAAGTTGACTGTGTAATGCAGAAGGAAATGCCCACAAAAATTGGCTGTGAATGAGTTTTTTTGGACTGGCCTGAGTTCTTTTTGGAAACTGAGATCCCTATAGACACTTTTTGGTCAGTGGTGGATTTGATATTATTTTTCCAGTTGGCTGTGTTATGTTGCTTTTCATTTCCCATGTGTTGAATATTAATGTTTTTATATTTAAAATCTTTAATACCTACTGTACATATTCATATACACCAATGCGATGTGTATAAAAATATATAGAAACCAATATACTATTAATTTAAAAAAACAGAAAAGTTCTGCAGCAGAATTTTTTGTTGTATCAAATTTAGCAGTTGACACAATTAAATATATTGGTTGACATGGTCTTGATTTTCTTGATTTTTTTTTTTTTACCTTTGATAGGCGATAATTCAACAAAGTACAATTCAGTGGAACATATGTTTTTTAACTTCACAGCCTCTTTGTTAACTACAGATATTTCTGCTGTTTTGGTCTTTTAATATATCTTTTATTATTCTATTAAATAGCCTATTAAAAATAGACATCAAGCATAAAGCAGAATCCAATACTGAGGGAAAATAAAATTGTTTTGTTTTAATCTGGAAAGGTAAATACCTGGCATATCACTGTCTCCTGGGGACATCATCATGCATGTAAGGTCCTCAGGCTGCAATTCTGTGTTCATAAATCTCAAACTGAAATTTCTAGACACAAAAGGAGAGATTTCTGTCTTAGATTGCAAGATTTATTGCAACACCTGGGAGGAATTAGAAAGTCTTCTTTGTTCTTTGGCACAATCAGTCATGTGTCTGTATCTTTGTGTAAAGCAGAGATGTGCTTAATGACTACTTGCTTGGATTTACCACTCCTTTGTAATCCTCAGGGAAACACAAACCCCACACAACCATTTCTTATAACACAAACCATTTCTTATAATGGAATATTCCTCTACTGATAAGAATTCAAGTAAAGTTCTATATCTTCATTTTTCTGGATTCACACCTGAGATGGTATAATGGAGTAAAAACCTAAATAAAAAGACTAAAAAAATACACCTGTTGTGGAAATTTATGTCAAGTTGTATCACAGAGTATTGTCTATCTTTATTAAATTGAAATTGAGTATATTTTGAATATATATACAGAATATGTTTGGATTGTATTATGGTTGGATTGTATTTTCATTGTCTTACTATCCCATATTTGGCATGTACTTATCTCAGATAATAGTGATCTATGAGAAACAGACACCAGTGATGTTAGGAAATTGCCTTTAAATAATTAAAGGGGTTTAGAATGTGAAGATTTTTTCTTTAAATGCTAAGTAAATAATACGACATAGCTGTGTTGTGTAAAAACATATTTTATTGGGTTGTAAAATGTGAAACACTAAAATGAAGTGTATAGATACCGAGGTTTAACCTGAGCAGAATTTACTTTTCCTGAACTTTATTAATAGTCAATTGGAAAGTTTTGTTTCCTTTCTCAACATTTCTTGCAGTTCTCTGAGGCAAAGACCACTTTTCTTTCCAAAAAAAAAAAAAAAAAATCCCAAGAAACCTAAAGATCTTATTTTATGGGTACTTTGGTCAGAAAAAGTTTTGAATAGGAAACAAGATGGCCTTGAGAATCAAAATACTTGCATTATCTATATGAAGTTTGTTAATGCTTTGGTTTCAAAATGTCAGGGACCTGAATTGATTTACAACTAAAGTCAAAGGAGAAAATCAATCAGAACAGCTGTGGGAGGTAAAGCAGTATCAGAAGAGATCTTTACTGTTTGAACACCAGACACCATAGCTGTTACAGAGAAATGCTTGTACTTAAAGGGTTTTTTAGGCATTTTAATTGGTAGTAACTGGCCAAAGCTAACATGAGTTTTACTGAGGATGTCCTCCTAAGGAGCTGTTCCCTGAGAAGATAAATTCCTACCCCTTCATTTACAAATAAGTTTTCGACATTCTAGAATTTCAGAAAACTACTGTTCTCTCTGTACATCGTAAGTTGTGGTAAGTTTGGAAAGTGGTGCTCAGTTAAGCTTCATTAATATGACATACTGTCCTCATAAATATATTATTAGGTGTTAAGTAGGATTTTTTTTCCTTCTTTTTTCTATGACTTGTCTGGTGGGACTTGTCTGGTAGTAGCTTACAAAAGAAAGGTAAAAATAAATAAATAAAGGGAGGTGATCCTTTTCTACTCAGCCCTAGTGAAGACACTTCAGGAATATTGGGTCCAAGTCTGGGCTCCCCGCTAAAAAGAGATATGAAGCTACCGGAGAGTGTCTGTGATAGGACTGTGAATATGATAAGGGATTGTAGCATCTCTCCTATAAGCAAAAGTATAGAGAGATGGGCCTGGAGAAGACTGAGAGATCTTCTTATGAGTGTATACAAATAGTTGAAGGGAGAGTGTCAAAAGGATGAGGCCATACTCTTTTCAGTTGTGCCCAGCAGGGGACACAAACTGAAACGTAAAAAGCTTCACCTGAATTTGAGGAAAAACTTGTTGCCTGTGAGGGTGACAGAGAACTGGAGCAGGTTGCCAAAGTTTCTGGGCAATGATCTTGCACAAAGTGCTCTAGGTTACCCAGTTTAAACAGGGGAATCAGACTAGATTTTCTCATAGAAGTCTCTCTCAGACATTCTATGATTCTGTAAAAGAACCTAATAGTTTAAATAATGCACTTCTGATAGAAAGAAATCATGAAAAAAATAATATTTTTGTATTCTGTTAAGGGTTTGTCTGGTTGTGGTATTTTAATATAGAGAAAATTACGACAAATTGAACTTTGTCCATTCTGTATGTTAGCAGGAATTGTATTTGCTTCTCTTAAAAGAACATGTTTGGAAGCAGTCACGGGCATTGTGTCTACTCTGCCTTCTGATCACACCACAGTTGAACAGGCTGCCTTGCAGAGATGATCGTATAGAGCCTTTCTGGGAGGGCCTACCAAGACTGTATCTTGATATATTCAGAGGTGCTCTGTTTCATGGTAGTGACCATTACTTAGGCTTCATTTGTTTTTTCACATGCAGCTTAGTATCCTGTGGTTGTGCCTCAGAATGAACTGTTCATGTTGCATCTAATGAGGAAGATGCCTAAATAGTATGTTGCATTTACCTCTCCTAATATGGCCCGTGTAAAAGTTGTCTGTCTCCTTTAAAGTAATTGCCTGTTTTCCCTTTACAGTCAGTAGAGGAAGAGGTGAGATATTGTGAAAAAGTTATGAGATGTGTAGGCTGCAATACTACAGAGAGGCATATAGAGAGCATGCATGATTGGCTGGCTAATTTTATATGATTGAACTTTAGTGATATGACTACTTTCTGGTTTGAGCTTTTGTATGTAGAGACCCACATAACACTTTTATTTTATTATTCTTAGACTTTTGAATTATACGATTACAGTTCTAATCTTTCTTTCCCGTGGCTTTCAGAAGATATTTATATCTATAATGAGTCATGTTATTTTGGTGTTCTATTTTGAATTGGTGACTACTAGCTGGCAGAGACTTTTGATAAACTAACCAAAATATATTGAAAATATGTTTATGTAATAGAAGTAATTCTATTACAAATTGGAACTGATCCGGTCAGATGGAAATTGAATAGCAAAATTAAAAACCACATCAGAAATTATAGCACCCAACAGTACTTCCCTCTTGATACCATTTAGTAAAAAGTCTCGGTCTTTATCTAGCCAAACTAACTCATGAATATTTTTTAGATACCCAACAACTCATGTTGTATTCTGTAAACACAATGAGTTTAATACTTGCCAGAGAGAAAGAGGGGTAGGAGAAATGCTCTACTGTCTGTTTTGTGACTATTATTATTATTTAAACTCTAGAAACCCATAGTAGTTTTGTTGTCAGAAAAACAGAAAAAGCTTCAGGTCATTTCTTTTGTTAAGATCCTAATTGCATAAAGTTCTGAAAATGTGTGTGAGGTTTCATATCTTTTCTGGATTAGCTGGCAACTGCAATTGCTGAAGCTAGTAAGCCAAATCTCCATGGGCCAATTTGTGATGTTATACTTTCAGCATGTCTTCCTCCATTATCTGTACAACAAGAAGAATCCAAGAGTTATTTAAAGCAAAGCAAAACAAAATCAAAGTGACTGCACTTCAGTGTTAGTTAGAAAATACAGAGGACCTAGAGGTCTCTAACTATTAAGGTATCACAGAATCACAGAATGGCTGAGATTGGAAGGGACCTCTAGAGACCATCTGGTCCAACCTCCCCTGCTCCAGCAGGGACACCCAGAGCACGTGGCAGAGGGTGGCATCCAGGCGGCTTTGGAAGATCTCCAGAGAAGGAGACTCTACAACCTCTCTGGGCAGCCTGTTCCACGGCTCTGTCACCCTCACAGTGAAGTTCTTTTTGACAGCTGATAAAAATGTTTAGTGTTTAAAGTATATATTTGCAGATAAATTGTTTCAAAAAAAAAAAAAAGTCTTATTAAGATGTTTATCCTCCTCTTTCTACTGATTTTTCCCAGTGGACAATAGCTTTCACTGTTTTTTTATTTTTTTATTTTTATTTTTTGAGGTATATCTATTATAGCAAAAGCACAAAAGATGTTGCCATACTTCTCTAAGTACTGCTATTCTGCAAACATTTTCCTATGTCATTCATCAAAAGATATTTGAAAGGAAGGACATATAAAAGCATTCTGCATGTATCAAACAATACAGAAAAGTAGATGTGGCTTACAGTGACTGAAGTAGGTGATCTCTATTCGCTGTATGCCATGCCAAACTTGATAGAATCATAGAATGCCTAAAGGTTGGGGGGCACCTCTAGAGGTCATCTAGTGAGCCCCCCTGCACACGCACAGTCACCTAGAGCACGTGGCACAGGACTGCGTCCAAGTGGGTGATACCCTATTTTCTTTACAAAACCTACCCATAAGACATTAACTGATGTGCAATGCAGGGAACTTTATGGATAAGAATATACATTTTTCAGAAATATGTATAGATAGGGGAACTTTGTATCAGGCAGTGGATATTGTCAACCTGATTTAATCAAGCCTTTGGATACTGTCTCCCGTAACATCTTCATAGGTAAACTGGTAAGTGTGGGTTAGATGAGTGGACAGTGAGGTGGATTGAGAACGGATCAGATGACAGAGCTGGGAGGGTTGTGCTCAGCTGTGTAGCATCTAGATGGAGGCTGAGAGCTAGTAGCATTCCCTGGAAAGCTGCTACACCAACTGGCAGATATGCCACTGATATGCTTATCTTATAAATATAAGCAATGTTCAACGAAAGAAAATAGTTTCTACTTAAATGTAACATTCACTCAGGAAACTCTAATGGGCTTCAATTCAGACCATCAGCTCAACGCATTTGGAACAGGAATGCAGAGCTGCAAGTAACAAAAAATAAGGAATTAATTATAATTAATTACAAATAATTTACTTTTAAAGCTACTTTGTTTGCAAAAAATGTATCTTCCTCATGTTGAGATTACAGACTATTTTTCTTAGGCTTCATGTTTGTTTATGAATTTCTTAATAGGGAGATGCTCAAAACACTGGGGTGATCTACTTCCCTTTTTTCTAAACACTGATATTACACAAAATAGCTAGAATACTGGCAGCTTTAAGTAACAAGCTTTTGTTAAGCACTATATTGTACAGACTTCATCCATTAAAACAAAGGAATTAAATACGAAAACACAGACAGAGCAAGTATACTCTTTCTCTGCTCCTTGGAGAATTAAACTACACCATGTTTTGGGATTAAGCATTCACATAATGAATACTTGCTTTGTCTTTTCTTCATACTCCTATGCTGTATAAAAAAAGAGGTAGTTGCTAAAAAGAAAAAAAAAGCAGTTTTTTTCTCATGAGAAAAACAGTAGGTGAGGGAAGAAAGACTTAAATCTCAAAAGACTAAAGTTAACTTTGTGGTCTCTGCTGGTGAATTGTCAGGCAGCAATGACGGTTCTGTTGTAGGTTTTACTTATAGTGCTGTTGCCATTAGTGCATTCTTAGCAACATCACTATGACTGTCACAGTAAAGATCCCAAAGAATGACAATAGATCTATTGTCATCAGAGAGGATCTGGGTTTACTTTCACTGGAATCACCAGTGATTGCAAGAAATTTCTAATGCCTCAATGACTTGTTGTCATCTGACTGAGCAAAATTTCTTATGGGAATTTCCTATGAGAAATGTACTAGTGCATAGTAGTCATAGCAGTAATAGGAGTAAAACCTAAAAAAGTTTAACTCCAAAGAAGTCTGAAAAATAGCTTTTTTTTTTTTTTTCCTGAGACATTAATGTTATTTCCTTATTATGGAGACTATCTAGGTAAGAAAATGCATATTAGAAATCTTTGCAAAAGCATATGAAAGTATTTTAATCATTATGAGAAATTAACTGCTTTCTGTAGTTAAAATACTTCAGAAATGTGTAACTGTGCCCATCCTGAAACACAGAGGATGGCATAGCCTTTATAAATGTTCATTATCCTTAAAAACAATTTATGTTTTACAGCTATATTGAACTTATATATTTCTTAGTGGAAGTTCCAACAGAAATTTCTGAGCTAGTAGGAACTTTGGCTAATATGTATTTGTCACAATGTATAATCACAGCTTGAATTTTGCATGAGCTGAATTTTCTTTGCCATATAAAATTTTAGATTTTATGAACTATTGTATTCTAGCAAGACCTAGATGTGCTTTGGAATTCCAAAAATATCATAGAAAATTGCTGTGTTTCTTACCTTCTGCTCAGACCATTATGAGTTGGCACTGAAGTAGTGCAATGGATATGGACTATTGTTGCTGTTGGTGGTGTGAACCTGGCTGCATGACTGATTTACTTTTATTCCATTATTATAATGATATAAGTAGTTCTTTGAACATTACCAGCAAGGAAGCCTTGTTTACTGCTCATGTGCATCACCTAGGTGATGAACATTGGTGTTTAAGGCAGTAACAGCAGTCATTGAATTTTTTACATAGTTTGCACATCTTTCCTGTGTGAATTCTCAGGAAGTCAAGACTGATGAGGTAGCCTCAGTGGAATATTTAATAAAATCTCTCTTATTTGCTTTTTTTTTTCTTTTTTTTTCTTTTTTTTTCTTTTTTTTTCTTTTTTTTTCTTTTTTTTTCTTTTTTTTTCTTTTTTTTTCTTTTTTTTTCTTTTTTTTTTTTTTTTTTTCCATCTAGTGCTTAATATTTGTGAGATCTCTATCCTTGTGCCACATCTAGAAAAAAGTGGGTGCCCTTTTCTAACCCTTTACTCCCGACTTCTGTTTTTCTCTCTCTCCTCTACTGCCTCATAATGTCTGAGTACATAAAATTTGACTAAGATTGTTTATCTGTATTTTATCCTCTCTCTTATTTTTCTCTACTTTAAAAGATGTTTTTAGTCTTATATATGTCATATATATAAGATATATATATATAAAAGATTCTATATATTATATATATATATATATAAGATTATATATATATTATATTAAAACTTCCTTTACCTTCCATTTGGATAAATAACTGTTGAATTTAACTAGAACAGTAGGATAGAAGTGGAAGAAATGCAGATAAAAAGAGACATTGGTTACTCTTGACAGTTAAATATTTATATTGTAAAATGATCTAATCTTATTTTTATTGGAAAGCTCCCAGTTGCAATAATCATAGAATCATAGAATGCCTGAGGTTGGAAGGGACCTCTAGAGGTCATCTAGTCCAACCCCCGTGCCACCTAGAGGGGGTTGGAATGATCATTTCACAGGGCCACCTAGAGCACATGGCACAAGACCACATCCAAGCGGGTCTTGAAGATCTCTAGAGAAGGAGACTCCACAACCTCTCTGCGCAGCCTGTTCCAGTGCTCTGTCACCCTCACTGTCAGGAAAAATTTCCTGAAGTTCCTGTGGAACTTTTGGTGTTTCAGTTTGTGGTCGTTTCCTCTAGTTCTGTCAGTGGCCACCACTGAAAAGAGGCCGGCCCCATCCTCCTCACTGCCTCCATTGAGGCACTTATAGACACTGATCAGGGCCCCTCTCAGCCTTCTCTTCTCCAGGCTGAACAAGCCCAGCTCCCTCAGACTCTCCTCATAGGGCAGATGTTCCAGGCCCCTGATCATCCTCATGGCCCTGCGCTGGACTCTCCAGCAGCTCCACATTCTTCTTGTACTGTGGGGCCCAGAACTGGACACAGGACTCCAGATGTGGCCTCACCAGGGCTGAGTAGAGGGGCAGGATCACCTCCCTCAACCTACTGAGGACACTGCTCTTAATGCATCCCAGGATGCCATTGGCCTTCTTGGCCACGAGGGCACACTGCTGCCTCATGGTCAACCTGTCGTCCACCACGACGCCCAGGTCCTTCTCAGCAGAGCTGCTCTCCAGCAGGTCGGTCCCCAGCCTGTACTGGTGTCTGGGGTTATTTCTCCCCAGGTGCAGGACCGTGCACTTGGCCTTGTTGAATTTCATGAGGTTTTTGACCGCCCAGTTGTCTAGTCTGTCCAGGTCCCTCTGGATGGCAGCACAGCCCTCTGGAGTATCCGCTACTCCTCCCAGCTTCGTATCATCTGCAAACTTGCTGAGGGAGCACTCTGTGCCTTCATCCAGGTCATTGATGAATAAATTGAACAGGACTGGACCGAGGACTGACCCCTGGGGGACTCCGCTCAACACAGGCCTCCAACTAGACTCTGCACCGCTGATCACCACCCTCTGAGCTCTGCCATCCAGCCAATTCTCAATCCACCTCACCGTCCACTCATCCATCCCACACCTCCGGAGCTTGTCCAGGAGGATGTTGTGAGGGACGGTGTCAAAAGCCTTGGTGAAGTCAAGGTAGATGACATCCACCGCTCTCCCCTCATCTATCCAGCTGGTCATCCCATCATAGAAGGCTATCAGATTAGTCAAGCATGATTTCCCTTTAGCGAATCCATGCTGACTAGTCCTGAGCACCTTCTTGTCCTCCATGTGCCTGGAGACAACGGCCAGTATGAGCCGTTCCATCACTTTTCCGGAAATGGAGGTAAGGTTCACTGGCCTGTAGTTGCCTGGGTCCTCCTTCTTGCCTTTTTTGAAGACTGGCGTGACATTGGCCTTCTTCCAGTCCTCTGGCACCTCCCGTGTTCTCCAGGATCTTTTGAAGATGATGGAGAGTGGCTTAACTACAACGTCCACCAGCTCACACAGCACTCTGGGGTGCATCCCATCAGGGCCCATGGATTTGTGGGTATTGAGTTTCCTTAGGTGATCTCTTACCCAATCTTCCTCTACCCTGGGCAAGTCTTCTTTTCTTCTCTTGTCTCTAGGGCCTGGGACTCTAAAGGGCTGCCCTTGGTAAACACCGAAGCAAAGCAGGCGTTCAGCAACTCTGCTTTTTCTGTGTTATTCGTAACCAGGGTGCCCATCTCATTCACCAGTGGGCCCACATTTCCTCTGAACTTCCTTGCTGTTTATATATTTGAAGAAGTTTTTCTTGTTATTTTTAATATCCCTTGCCAGGTTGCAGTCCAAACGCGCCTTAGCTTTCCTTCTTGCATCTCTGAATTCCCTGACTATGTTCCTGTAATTCTCCCAGGGGGCCTGTCCTCTTCTGCCTGAGCATTGCCACAAGCTCCTTGCTCATCCACGCAGGTCTCCTGCCCCCTCTGCCTGACTTCCTACGCACAGGGATGCACTGTTGCTGGGTGTGAAGGAAGAGCTGCTTGAACACTAGCCAGCTCTCTTGGGCCCCCCTTCCTTCTAGAGCTCTAGCCCATGGGATTCTTCAGTTCTTATTCTATAATAATAATAAAAATTGCAAGTTTTATATCTCTGTGTTGATTAAGTAGTTGTGTTAGTGTTTTCAAATAAAAGATTTTCCTAGTTTTCCCTGACTGGGAAATTTCCTTTTTAAAGTAGTATCTTTCCTAAAAGCTACCCGGTATCTAGTTTAATATTGATTTACATATTCACCCATACTGAATATCCACTGAGAGATGCTTCTTATACCTGTCATACATACTATCTGTGTTTTCATTCCTTGGCAGATTTGCTGTAACTGACAGTAATAATGTTATGGTTGTCTTTCTGTGATACAGATATTGATCCCTGAGGACTCATGCAAAGGAAACAATTAATTTCTTACAGGCCATCAACCATCAGATAGATGTATTTAAAATTACAAAACATTTGGAAGTAAGAATTAAAAACATTTCATAGCACAGAAATAGATTACTATCACTATTTATTGCTTAATTTATGATATTTCATAGAGCAGCTTACAATCAGAAGAGGCATGTCTTAGTTTAAAATTTGGATCATCATTAATAGGTTTGATACCTATTACCACATTAGAATATCTAGTCTACAACACAAAACATTAAAACTATAATAACATATTTTAACTATTATTTTAATAGTTTAAAATAGGCATGGGAGTAACAAAAATATTGGAAGACGGGTTTGAGAGAGTTTAAACTAACTACTGTATTTTGTGTAGGACGGAACCGCAGTGACTGTTTTTTAGTTTATATAATGATGAAAAAACATGAATGAAAATACCATGACCCCCTTTACCATGTTTTCAAGAACCTGGTCAGAAATTAAACCAGAGAGTAGAGGAGTAAAGGCAGGCATATAGGCAAATATTACTAGTTTTAAGTATATACATCTTTAGTCCTGCCTTATAAGAAATGAGGATTTATTTGAATTTAAATGTATGTAAAGATTTTGTGCCCATATTGTTTAATATTTTCTTATCCCTTTACAGATCTTTGTCACAACCATAAATTAAAGAATATTGAAACATATTTTAATCTGGAAGGTATGGAGAGCAAGGAAAATAGGCTGGCACTTATATGAGGTTATTGGTTTTAGTGTAGAATATGTATGCATTCATATGCAGAATCTTCATACTTATATTTTTATGAGCATTAAATAGTAAATTTCCAATTCAAAGCATCCATTCTCTTATAACACTCTCCTTAAGACATTATACAAGGCTTTTCAAAACTGTGAATAATAATATCTAAATAAAAAGTACGTATCACATAGGAGAAATCTTAAAAAAAATTCTTAATTGACTGATAGTTTTTGTTAGTAGATTTGAGCTTTGAAAAAACAAATTTAATAGAGTGTGGCATTATCCTTTTCAAAACGATAAAGGCTAAATTTCTTCCATTCCCATGGCATTTCTTTGAACTTGCTCTAAATTCTTAGCTGCTTTGCATCAGAAAAGGATGTTCAAATCCATCAATAGTTCAGTATGATTTACCTTTATCAGTGCATTGTTAGATATTTGTCTGTCATTGTTAGATAGTTATCTAACAATCTCGTATAGATTTAAATACATTTTATTTGCTAAATATTATTTAATGAATAGGGAAGATTCTGTTATCATGTATAACAGTAAGTAAAAAAAAAGTGTCACTACTATAATCAAGAAAATTAATCCTATTATTTGTGCACAACTGTGAGTAAAATTCAATCTTGTGTACTTGGCATATTGTAAAAATATCAGTCTTTCTTATTTTTTCCATTCACAACTATGAGAAAAAGAAAAAAAAACACATAACATGCATTGTTGGGGTCCTATTTTCCATACATTAAATGAAAATGATATTTAATCACTTGATAGGAAAATAGAAAGCTTTCAGTAGGCAAGCTAGAATTGAATTTGAAATTTTATTTTTCTCTCCATGGCTCTCTGTGGTTAGAACAAATGAGAACTGTGAAAAAATATAAGCTAACCACTCAATATCTATTCATCTTTAAATTTTTGAAGAGATTATTATTCTATTTTGCTCAAATGTGACTATTTCATTTAGATGCATTACAAGGAAAGAAGTACTTTACTAATTATAGCACTTTTCTGCCCCATGGACAAATTCAAGAAATAATGGTTGTATGCTGAGTAACCCCTTAAGAAAACAATGTCCGAAGAAGACGTCGAGTCCTCATTAAATGTAGTTCTGCTTGGCTGCTCTGCAGTTTTAATAGGAAACGAAGAACAACTGTGTGAAATATGCTGTCACTTCGTAGCAATATGTCAGTGATATTCTGGCAGTTAATGGACGCCAGTTAAAAAGGGATAGTTTCTGTAAGTGGTGCTTTGTTTTTTATGCTTTAAAGAACTAACTGTATCATGTCCTCATGAATTGGTTGGAGTAGTATTTTGAAAATAAACATGCAGTTCATATGGGCATACAAACAGGGAATGAAGTATGACAGCATACAGCATAATCATCCATAATTACTTATGCAGTCAGCAGCAAAATTGCAGGCAGTTTATGCTAATGACTGAAGCATCTTGAAGCAACTACACGAGATGTTTAACTCAGGGGAATTAATAAGCACACGGAAGGTAGTAGATACTCAATATGCAGAAATAATTCTGGTGTATTTGAGCAATAAGTTTTAAGAAAAGATATAATTACGCAAAATGCATATTATGCTTTTTTAAATGCATAATTTTTGTGCCCATCATTAGTTTTTTTATGAAGGGCATTTTTAAGCCCAGTTAGCTTTTGACCTACAAAGCTATATATGTTCTCCTCATATTAAAAACTCAGCGAAGAAAAAGGTGAAATTACAAGACATAGAAAAATGTTAATATCATTATCCAAAATCTTCTAACACTAAATGCTTTACCTGTTCCATTGCTGCAGCTCTTATTCATGTTCATGCAAACTGAACATATTTGATTTTGGGCAAGAGCAGAATGCCTTTAGCTCAGCTGTTCACTTGGAAACCTAACTTTGGGTTTATGCGGTTAGGACACTAGAGTCTAGTCGCTTGTTTTGTTCATCCACACATAGGTGGCTAATAATTTTTCATGTATGCTGTGAAGCTTCACTAGGCTGCTGGAGGGTCTACTTTATATGGAGTCTGCTTTATATTCTGTATCAACAGAGGTAAAAGTATCAAACAGAATGAACCATTTTTTCTTTTTACAAATGGAAAACTGAGCTTGAGAGGGTTCTGGGCTTTGAATGCCTACTTTATGCAGGTTCCACATTTTTTCAGATATCTAAGTCTTACCAAAAAGTAGAATTTACTTTTATGCTGAGCCATTCCTAGTGGATAGCTGAGCACGGTCAAAAGTGAATCCCCCCTGGGATTCTGGATCCTCTCTGGATATGTCTCTCTTTCTGTGCATTGCATGCCCAGTTGCACAGGGCATGTGGATTCCACTCTGAGGTGCACATGCCTCAAGGTACAGCATAGCAATATTGAGTTTTTCATAGTAGCTAGTTTTGATCATTTCCATGCGTGGCAAGTTTCTTGGATCCCCTTGAGAGAAGTAGTAAAGAGGTCTAGCAAGTAAGTTAAGTGATACATCTAAGTAATTGAATGGGGTTTCAAGAGAAAGTGTAATACCTCCAGGCAGTGGTAAAATCAAAAGGGAGGAAAGCAATGCATTAAAGAAAATTTACTTAAAATAACTTGAAGATGTTAACTCATTTATAATCTTGATAGAGCTCTTTTTTTTGTGACCCACTTGTTTTATCGGCACTTCTAACACTTCGTATGTAAAACTCAGTAGAATTTCACAGAGAAAAGCAGCTGTGCAAGCTACTTGTTATAATAGCAAACAAACAAACAAAACTCTTTAAGTAGGGGCACAGGAAACAGACAATTTTCAATATGTAGAATATAAATGAATATATGGAATATATATGGACTTGCAGCAGATAGTAAGCTATTCATTCTGGAATTGCCACACTGAATGATGAAGATAAGTATCACTGAATGAAAGATAAAATCTAAAGATAATTAAATGCTATTTTGCCTTATTGATGGGTTTACCCCAGGTGAGAAAAACTTTCTGCCTGTGATTATGGCCGCAGTCTCTACACTGATTTTGAATTGAATAGCCACTCTAGTAAAAAAATATTGTTCAAACTCATTTTTTTTTCTTGTTCCTGTGAGGGAAGGAAGCATTTTTATATATGAAATATTTAGATATGTTAAGTGTGTAGAAAAGATCCTGGAATACTTGAAAAACTTAGGAACTTCGTTCAAGTTTCAGCAGAAAAGGCTTGGGTTGAGATTTTACAAAGTGAGTGGGTGTCTGGATTTATAGTATGTACCCTCTAAAATAATAGTCGTTGTTGTTTTCTATCTCTTCAGTTTGCTCTCGTATCAGCTTGCAACTTACTGAACACAAAACCTATGTAATTAGATATTTGAAAGATAAGAGGTAGATCCTATCTACTGCTGGAGATAAGTCCTCAGGTGGTCAGACAGTGACCTTGCTTTGTGGTATGTTTAATGGAATTGGAATACACTTTAACAAGTGGCTTTTTTGACAACCCTTTATTAGCAGCTGGCAATTAAATGTGCTTAAAATTAAGAGCCCTTGTTTTACACACTCTTTCAGCCACAGAACACTAAGAGATGTATATGTTATAATTACAATTATCTATTCTTCTCATTGTCCTGCTGAGGAATGCGACTGTAAATCTGGCAGCCGGACTACATACTTGGCTCGATCTCCTTGGCTGCAGATGTCTAATTGCAGGCAACCATTTCATTTCAAATGGCTCATTAAAGCAGAAGCCATTTAGCATTGGTAACATGGATCTGCATCCATGATTATGCATTTAATTAGGAAAGTGCAAGTTCTTTTTTTCTTTGTAATATGGATTTGTAAAATCTCTCCTACATAATCTGTTTTGGACGAACTTGAATAGCTTAATTTACTTTTTCACAGGGCTTCTTAATATCTGTGTTACTCATCTGCAAACTTGGTAAGCTAGATGTTAAGCCAGTGCATACAGCTTAGTTATACAAATGTGTTACATGTTTATTGTCTAGTTTGAATTGTCCTTATCCTGCAGATCTATAGTTTGTTTATACTGCTGGTTTATTTGTACTCACAGTTCAATTTTTTTTGGCATATAAGCATCTCTGTGGACCTCACCTTGCATGGTAAACTGGTAAGATTAACCCTTTTGTTCCTTTCTCTTTTATTATAGATTTATAGTTAATAATGGTTTTCAGAGTAAGCAGGAAAGATAACCTCCATTAGTCCTTTCTTTCCTCGTTGGTGGGCTTGATTTTCCTTGATGGTTGGTTTATTTTTCTTTCTCTGCAAAGAAAGAGTTTTCTCTTTAAGAACACAAAACAATCTGAAAAATCAGTCTCTCAGCAGAACTCTCATGCTATTTGTAGGCAAGAAAAATAGGATGGAATCTCAAGATATAGCTGTATTTAGCAGTAGTGATTAGATAGTCTTTCAGTTAGTTTTCCTCTTGAAATATTCTTTCACTTCATCATTTTTGCCTAATGTTAATCCTTTAAGAAAAAAGAGTGGTACACAACTGTCAGTTTTGCAGAGTTGGATTTGTTTGAGCAAGATAACAGTTCCCAGAGGAATTTGAGCATGTGATAGAGTACTTTACAGTCTTGCTTTGTTTCTCAGAGAGCTTTCCTGACTTGGCCTTGGTTGCTGATGTTTATTTCCCTGAGGAATGTCTGCTAGAGGTACTGTACTTGTTCTCTGAAATACAGAACTGCTTGCTGGGCTTATTTTTCCCACCTCTTATTTCCCCATCAAAAATCTACTTCTTGAATTCGTTCTATTGTGTTAATTCTATATACTGCTTAGTGGACTGTGGCAGAGATGGTGGCTTTCCCAGAATTTTAATGTATGACTAGCTAGGTAGGTACATTTCATCCAAGGAGAATCCATCTAATCATTTTGTTTAGATTTTTAACAACCTGGAATAATATTAAGCCTTTGTTTGCCTTACTTTATAAGGATGTATGTAAATTGCAGGTGGTTAGATAATGTAATGGCTGGGTTCACAATAGAGGCAATTTTTACCATTTTCAGGGGAGACAGGAGAGAAGCATTTTACTGTGAAGGGCAACACATGGAAGCAGCATCAGAGGTCTAAGGCAGGAAATCTGTTGATAGAAAATATTTAAAATTGGTAACTAGTGACATTAAATGAATCATGCATTTGTACCTATCTCCTGGTGCACTGACAGCTTGTGTCTTGACACTATTGTTATAAAACCAAATTCATAGCTATTCTATGCTGTGAAAAAGTAAAATGATCATATGTAACTGCTTTCTTTAATAAGTATGTAACACGCCATGGGATATTGCATGCTGCATATAGTATGTCATCTGTTAGTGTAGGTATGTCTGAAGAGTTTTGGAACTTTTAAAATCACTCTGTAATACGTGTAATTTTTGTCATTCTTCATGACGATATTAGTCATTCTTCATTTGTGTATTTGTTTATTTGATAAAGATTGTTTATTTTCTCTCCTCCTCTTAAAGGGTGGAAGTGGCACAAATCAGATTACAAGTTTTTGCATATCATTGAGATTAAGCTGTGTAATTGTTCAAGAATTAATTACACAGTTTTGCAGCTGTTCAGATTTTTTCTGAGTGTTTTTGAGTAGGAACTCTTTCACTTTACCTTAGGTGATAATTAGAATGATCTGCTAAATATATTTAACAGCATAAATTAGGATTTTTTGATTGTAAGGGGCACTTTCTTAACGCACAAGTCTCTCTAATGTGGTTGGTTCTGCAAACAGAGAAAAAAGTAGTAGCTCCATCTTTTATTTTACACAGAAGTGATCTTTTTACCCCACTGTTACCTCTTTTTAGATAGAAATATAAATTTTGGACTGTGAGAAAGGAGTCCCCTACCAGGGACCCTTACAGCAGTCAGCTCACTGGTTTTACAATGCAGAGATGAACAGAGTTAACAATATGCTTCCAGAACAGCAAGCAAGGTTTCTTGTGAACAAGAGGCATCATTCTCTTAGGTTATCTAGAGTAAATCTTTCTTATGCTTCTATTAACAGCTTTTTATTAAGCCTCTTTTTTTGAAAGATTTTAATTGTTTCGTATTTCTTTCCAATACTTTACCACAGTGGTGATATAACAGTGCACTCTATGTACTAATGCATTTTCCTTTTGGATATAAATGATCAATCCAAGATTTGTATTTATTTTTTAAAATGTAATATAAGAAGTTTATGATTTCTGCTACTGTTTTCTGGTTCTCAGACTTCCATTTTCTGTCTATGTATTTCTCTGGTTATTTATAGCAGGTTTGTGACTGTGATATCATATTGCCTATTGATTTAAGGATTCTTTAATTGAAAACTATTCAGCAAACAGTGTTTTCAATTTACTGTTTTGCTCAACTGTGTTTTTGGTGCCAGAGGCTCATTTGCAGCAGTTGATGGTTAAAGATTTAAAAGTAGAGCTGCATGTCATCTAAGTACGCTTCAGTAATATGCAGGATTTTCACCAAAGATGTGTCATACATCTTACATACCCTGCAGGCTAAAAGTGTATATCTGTGCATTTATGTCTGTAACCACAGGAAAGGAAAAGGCAAAGAATCAATAATCTCAAAATTAATTAAAATCAAGGAGACTTTCTGTCTGCTGACAGGATATTTAGGATGAAAATAATTAAATGAACTATTGTGGCAAATGCAGTATCGATTGCTCACCAAGAGTAGCTCCTCAAAGACTGAGATGAAGATTGATAACTGTTTTTTAACAGTTAGAGCTAAAGGCAACCATTCTCATCTCCAGCTTGTGTGTGTGTGCAGAGTCTGACCAAATGACTTTCTAACTTCTCTTGACCACTATATAAATCTATTATCTACCATAAATTAAAGACATAATTATACTGCTTTTCTACTCTTCTTTCATATCTATGTAGTTGCTTTTTTTTTTTTTTTTTTGCACCTGCAAACTAGACCCCTCACATTTGGCCCTCAAACTCACATCCTCAAGTTAAAGATTACATGAAGAAAAGATCAAAATTATCAGCCTGAATAATAAGATGGAATAAACTTTAAGGACCACATTTTCTCAGGATGTCACTGACTTTTAGCCATGCTTTTAGGATAAATCTGTAAAGTACATGTTCATGCAGCTTATGAACTCTGAGATTGCTCCATGATTCAAATCACAATAGCAGCATGCATGGACACTTAAGATAATTACTTCAAAAGACTTGCTGCTCATCCAAAATAAAATGTTCATGTGGATATATCTGCAGTAGACCTTTCAAAGTGATTACGAAATTATCATGGAAACAGATCTTCATGAAGAGAAGAAGATGTGAAAACAAGTGCTGTTTTTGTTTCTATGACAGACTAAATCCAAAATAGACTTATAAAATGTTGTAGGCATAAGAGGAAGTACATGACACAGGCTTAATGTTTGCTTAAAACATCAAGGCAAGCCTGTTGGGAGCATTTGCCTTTGAAACATTAATTTGTCTAAATGTTTATTCAAGCAAACTCACACATTATGCATAATCTTTCTCATGAAAACACACTTGCAAGAGGAAAAAAAAAGTTGCATTAGTTCATCTATAAAGTAAGTACTTCTTTGCAAAACATAATTTAGAATCAAGTGGAATTCAGAAATAAGAATAATTTAACAAGTGTTTCCTACTTATGTTTTGGCAACTGTTTCTTTCTCAGAATTGCCTCATTGTAGTGGCGGTAGTATCAAATTAGCTGTTCCTGTGCCAGAGTTTGTAGTGAGCTAGGGCTCTGTGAGACGAGATTAAAGTGCATGAAATTTCTCTTGATAGACTAGTTCTTCTCAGATCATTTTAAGTCAGGATACAGGGCTTGCGCAGAGATTATTTTCTGCCATCTCTCTGTTCACTTCCTCTCTGATTCTGCAAATCTTTGTACCTTTTTGAACTTAAGGGCTTCTTGTGATTGTTCCAAATGATTTCTTTTTCTTCCATTTCTAATTAAAATTTAGATTTTTTAAAAAATCAATTGCTAAGAAATTTAAGAATTTAAAAGCTCTACTTTGAGCTTTACATTCTTCAGAACTCAGCTATTTTGTTAAAATACAAGACAAAATAGAGCATCCTGTTAAAATGAAGAAACAATTGTCTTCTAGACCTTGTTTGCTGGCTGTTGACTTTCCGGAAGCTTTTTATGGTCCTTTAGGAAAGACTTTCTTAACCATGACATTTCCAGCTCATGGAGACATCTGAGAGGGTTTTTTCTTCTAGGACAGAAGTTGACATTGTAGCTTGAATTCTTCAGGAGAAATAGCTTTCTTTCTATGAATAGGTTCCATTCCTTTCTCTATGAAAGGTTGTTTAAGAAATAACAGAAGGGAGTAATAACTTGTTAAGTTGTTAATATAGCAATTTATATAAAGCATCTAGATTTAATATCAACCTGAAATAACCTCTAATAGAGTATTTTTGCTCATACTTTATTTGAGGCTAAAATAAGTAGATTTCTGTGAAGTTTTCTGATGGTACTGATGTAGATGAATTGTTGTGCTTTTTTACGTTCTCTAGAAAAGAGATTATCTGAGGGATCCCATGACATTTTCTTATGAAACTCTAGAAATCCTACAGAACTGTCAAAGTCTGAATCAGGAAGAAATGATGAGGCTTATTGCAGTTGTGCCTATTTATTTTTATTTCTATTTTATCTCATGTAGGGCATCTGCCTAGCAGGGAAGTTTGTAAGCAAAAATGAAGTAAAAAATTGTTGAAACCACTGCCTCAGTCTGGACACATTTTTTGATTTTTTTTATGTAGATTTAGATGTAGAAATGTGCAGAAATCAGTCTACTTTCCTTTTGTAAGCCCTGATGGAGTATTGAAAAGGCTGGAAGTATATTCAGTTGTCAATGCCTATTTTTGGTTTAGTAATTGTGATAATTATATACCATCAGTTGGCTTTATGTTATAAATATCCTTTTGAATATGAATTATGTTTAGAAAAAGAGAGTTCCAGAATTTCCAGAAAGGATCACTATCTGAATTTAGAGTTTACATATTGCTACAGATTCTACTTGATGTGCTAAGGATTGACTTGTGGCATGAATTATTGGAAGTGACAAAACTTCATATATGTGAAATACACTCACATTCCTTGTTTTGTTTATCTCTGTCTCTGTTGATCTTACCTCTATCTCTATCGATCCTTATTTTCTTTACTCATACTTTTTTATGGCCTTTGCTTTTTAAGGATTTCAAAGTAGGTGTATTGTTCTAAATATATGTTCATTTACTTGTGAAACTCATTTAAGATAATAAAAATATGTAAGACATAGCCCAGAGTAATACAGATGTTTAAAAACATGTATTTATTTAAAATATCCTAAGCAGCAATAAAAATATTATTCAGTTGATTAAAGAGAGTTGATTAAAGAATTGATTAAATTCTGACTCTATATATAGAATAAAAAAATAAAAGTACAGAAAACAAAAAATATATATGCATTAAAAATGATGCCATTATTATCTACTTTCTAGAGCTAAACAAAACATCAGTTTCCTAAATCACAGGCTAGGTCTTTGTTAACACAATTTTCTTAAGTATTATTAGTTTCAAGGAAGAGAACATCCAAACGCAAAATATTTACTTATTTAAAACAGCCACAGGATAGCTTAATGAAAGCTCTAACAAGGCCCACATAAAGCAGAATTATGCTTCAAAACAAATATGTACTCTTTTATTGGCTAGTTACATATTGTATTGCTTGATAATTTGTTTTCTTCTGCAAACAAGAACCTTGATAAAGCTGCACATGTATTTATGACTTGGCTGAGAATATTGAGATTGTTGTCATTTTTTTTTCTAAAAGTAGGAAAATACAAATGGAGCTCAGTGAAATCAGTAAAAGGAAATATTGTCTATATATTGTATAATATATCATGAAACAGGATACAAAAAAGGGGCTAATTCTTTGGCAAGCCTTTCTTTTTTAGTTTTTTTAAAAGATTTGTTCTTGGTATCTGGATTATTCTAACTTTAGGTCTCTCTTTGATTTCCTAGTTGATTTTTCAGGTATACAGTCAGTTATACATTTCAGGTATACATGGATACCTAGATGTAATTGTGTGTTTTCAGTAGGGAATTTCTGTAATTGCTCTTGAAAACAGTTGTCATCATACTCTTAAACTACAGAGGGACTTTTCCTGTGAGATAAAACTGAAACAGTGAGTTAGTCATAGTATCAGGCAGCTCTTTATTATAGATCTTGTTGATGGAGTTGCAGGGATCACAGTCATTGATTTTGAGCAGGAGGATAAACAAAAGGAAATAGATTACCAAGTATTGGCCTTTTCTAATCTTGGTAAGTAGGTGTCTACTATCTGTGCCTAAGGTATATAAAAGAGCAGTTTTTTGAGGCAAGATAGAATGCAGCAAATGCTGTAATGTTTCAAGGTCAAAAAAAAAGAAAGTACTTCAGATGATTAACTTTCATCTGGGAAATTTACATCTGTTTTTAAGCATGTGTGGAGACCTAACTTCACCACACATTGTTCCTAATAGTATATTATAAGCAGAGTTCTGCAAATGCTTATGCAGACAGCTCTTTGTATAGCAAGCAGTATATTGAAGGTCATTTGCTCCTTAGATTAGCAAAGTTTCTTGCACTTTGGTATATTCACAAAGTCTTAAGAAATCATGGTTTATATGGATTTGCATATTGCTTATGATAGCTAGAAATTTTAAGAAGAGAAATAGGTATAAGTTATTTAACATAAACACTAAAAAGCACCCTCCTGACAGATACAGGGATTTGGAAATGTTCTTATATACCAGTTACTCACATTATGTTAAAAAATGCAAATTTCTAAATTAATAAAAAGTAACATTTATTATAAAAAGTGGGAATTTATCCAGGAAGTTACAAGGCAAAGAATGGTTTGATCTGATAAAGGAAATATATAATTTAGATGAATGTATATAAAGATATATGTGTGTCTCTCTATATATAGACAGACACACATATGTATATAATATAAATGTATTATATAGGGAACATGTTTCACTTTGCATGCAATGAAGTAGACATTGCACAGAGTAGAGACAGATAAACTATCCAGCAAATGATCGATTTAAAAATAAGTAACAATGAGAAATAGATTACAATATTTAGAAAATCAGTTGCAGTATACACTACATCAGAACAGCAAGCCCTTTATAGAGAGACTAACTTTGAGGGAAGACTGATTGAATGTAAACAATTAAAGCAGAAGATAATTTTTTAAACATTCCTACTTACTCTCTTTTCTAAAATTTTCCTAAGACTTAGATTTTTGCCTTATGAGAGACAATGTGAATGAAAATGTATCCCTAACACAAAATTTATTCAGAATTTTCTTGGATGGTCCAGGGTGTATTGTAAATTCTTCACATTTTATTGCTAAAAGGATATTCCAACCTCATATCAAAAGTCAAACCAATAGTCTCTCAAGGTACATGATGATCTGACATTATTTCATAGGCTGAAGAAGATAGATATAAAGTATGCTAATGTTTCAAACATTTATATTGGGAAATTTATATATAATGTATATGTACGTATACATATGTATCCATATACAATATGTACATATTACGTAAGAAAAAGCATGAATTCTTATTTGAATACATATGTATTCAAATGTAATATATGTAAATGTAAATTTGAATGTACATTCAAATGTAACGTATGAATGTAATGAATGTAAATTCAAATTATGTAATGACAATGTAATAGCCAGTAATGTGGTGTCCATGGTACCACTATTCTATGCAGTGATTATTGTTCTCTTTTGTTCCATTGACATTTTCTCAAAATGTTCATGTTGTTTCATGTTCAACTTTGCTTTACTGCTCTGGAATTTGGGTGTAAATTTAGGTATTCAGGCAAAAGAGAAAAATATTTAGTTTCTCTCTCTTTTATTTCTAATAATGCAAAATCATATTTTTCCAAAAAAAAAAAACTATACCTGTTTTTTAAAGATATTATAAAATGTGTTATTTTTATGGATTTTCCAGTAATAGTAGAAATAAATCATTTGATTCACTTAGAACTAAACACAAATATTTTGACAAGAGGGGAAATGATCTGTTCTGTTTTGTTGGTCATAAATACATTTCCTACTTAAAATTGCATGCACATAAACACCCTGTTTAAAATTCACCAGGCAACTAAATTTAAAAATATCTAAGCACCTGTGTTTTAATGTGTTGATTATTCACTGGAAATATTTCTCTATTTGAAAAAAAAAAAGATGTTGTGCTAACAGGGTCTTTGATATCTAAAAAAGTTAAATGCACATTTGTATAGCTGATGGCTTGCATTTGCTTGTATTTTGTTAACAGTTAGAATGAACTTTGGGAGTGAAAACAAAATCTCTAATGTTTGTTTAATCGTACCTCAGAGCAGAGTTGGGAATGTGTCAAGAAGTAAGAAAACACCAGCTTTAATAAGCATACAATGCAATTTAACAGTTCATAAAACAGTAAAATTTAATCCCAGACTGAGAGATTTATTAAATCTCACTCAGCAAAATGGTTTTGTGGGATGTGTAAGCAAGTGAGAATTAAGTGAAATGATTTCAGGGGCAATGGACTTTATTACTCAAGGAGGGGAGGAACTAGTTTTGCAAATGGTTTCTTCTTAATTTCATCCCCTGATTATAATTGCCTGGAGTGGAAGAGCTTTCTGTGAGCAGAAGAAATATGGTGTGCATTCTGCCGCATCTGTTGGACTTCGTCTCACTGAAAGCCTTCCTGTAGATGATCCTGTGTAGTAGTTCATTTAATGATTGCTAAAATCCTTTAAACCTCTATCTGTCTTTAAGATAAAAAGCTCCCATTATTTTTTGTCGGTGTCTATTTAGAAATGCGTGAGAAATCTAATGAATCTTAGGATCTAAAAAGTTCGCTTTCAATACTTGCCTGTTTCTTGCATGCAGGAAAGTATATAACACACTCTTCAATACAATTCGTGTAGGACATTTTTGAGTAAGAGTTGGCCTGTAGTTAATTATTGGGTACCCTGCTCAGTGGCAGATTTAAAATCTAACACTTTGAATTAAATACCCAAACCAACATTCTGATAAGAAAAACAGGGATGTATGAAACTGCAGAAAGGCCCAGCTAATTGTTACTGCAATAGAAAGAAAAGCAAATAGACTCTAAACAAAAACAGCAAAAAAAGACTACAGGAAAGTAAGAGAGGAAGGAATATAGAACTGACCTGGACTGACCATGCCTCATTTACACTGCCACATCTGATAATTCTGCCAATGAATTATATCTTTAAATTACAGTTTTCACGTATATAGGAAGCCTTCATTTCTGTGGTAGTGATCCTTTTCCTGTGCTTTTTGCAAGGGCATCCATACTCATGTACATTAGATTGTCTTTCTTCTCCGATTTCTGTTCTCCTGAACACTTGTTCTCAGTCTTTGTTTTGATGGCTAATGAAACCATAGTCCTTAACACAATTTATAATCTAATTAGAGGATTCCTAATTCTGCCATATTCTTCCAGCCAGTTACATCTCTGTGAAAGAGCATACTGACTTGTATGACAGTGATATTTTATATAGGCACGTGAGAAATACACTTGAGAAAGCTGGACTGGAGTAACCCATAAAATGCTACCTATTTCCTGCTGCTGTAATAGATAGCTGAAACACTTTTTACCAAAGTCATCTTTCTCATTACAGAAGGAACACAGAGTGGTTGACCTCCCATTTTAGCCATCTTCCCTTAGTACCTAAAGTTAGATTGGATGGATTCAGACATAAGCATGCACATGCATACAGACAGGCATTTATTTTAAGAACCAGTCTTGTGTATCTGCTAAACTTAAAGGTTTAATTCTCTATGCATTAAGAAACTGAAATCATGTTGTATCCTAAAGTTCATAAAATATATATGTGTATGTATATATATGTATATGCACAAATATATGCAAATATATGCACATTTCTGCAGAAGGATTAAGGGAGAGCTGTAGCTAGGCTTTACAAAAAGGGATATTTAGTTCTCTCATATGCAGCATAGTTTTTGGATGAACAATCCTTTTCTTCATCATTTAGGGAGAATCAAGAGGCACTGCACTGCAGTGTAAGTTACAGCTGTGTTTGAGGTCATGCTAAAAGGGTTTTAAAAGTTCCTTAGCAAGAAGGCAGAAACAGTGTTCTGCTAATTCCAGTTACTGGGGACAAAAATGAAACAACTAAGCAAAGGTCAGTGATTTCAGAGTGACTATCATAATTATCTTTATCTTCCTACATACCAAACTGCTTTCTTTTTAATTATATTCTTTCTAATTAATCTCTTAGTTAAAAGTTAGCATGTTATTCAATTGCCCAAAAAAGAATTTTAAAGAGAAATTCTCACCATACATTGTTATTTTGCTGGGGGCTTATGTGACAAACTATTTGAAGACACTCGGAGTCCAAGTGTACACACCATGATCTTATAAATACTACACATCCTTGTTACTGTGAGTTACTGGAAGGAACCTTCCATTGCTGTTGCCTATAGACCTGTGTAGTTTCTACTGAGGTTATATGTTTTTGTGAGTTTTGAACTAATTGTTCCAATCTACATTTTCCATGTTTTGGGGTGATGAATACTCTTTTTTTGTTATCTAATTGCCCTGAAAACAGTCTTAAGCTGAGTCTGGTTAAGGTTAAAAAAACAAAGCAAAACAAAACAAAAAATAACCAACCAATCAACCAACCAAACAAACAAACAAAAAAAAGGGAAACCAAACCAGAAAATGCATTTGTAAATCTTAAAAAAAAAGAGAATCAATACCTGATCTACTAACATTAGGTTAACTTGGATAGGTCTTTCATTCTGCCCAGCTTTTTGATGTGTTGGCTTGCAATAGACTTTCATTAACTAACATTAGCTTGAGATATCAGTATATACCTTATGTCTCAGGTCACATCTATTGGAGAAAAATCTTTTCTTGCTAGAGAGCACATGGTAGAATTCAACTTTTATAATTAATCTCTTGTCCAAATCTTTCTGGGTGTTCTCAATGACTTTTTCCCCTCAATGTAGTTTATAATATGAAATGTAAAGCTTTTTGGTAAAAAATGTAAAACTCCATGCTTTATTAACTGTTTATTTATAACTATATGAAATAAAAAAAGAGGAGCGTTATATACATATATATTATAATTTGTTCCTGAGTGATGATAGACATGATGGCAATCATTGTGCGGTTGTAAAATCTCTACAGCATGATTTACGTTTGTCTGACTATTATTTACGTTTTATATGCTTTGACCTGTATTTTGTTATATGATTAAGCTTAAACTCTTTCATTGTTGTGTCTGTTGAATCAAAACTTTGACTTTGTTTCATCCTTGTGATAAATTACACTTGTTCTTTTTTTGCTATACATGGAACCTCATGGAAGTACGTAAACATGATCACACTGCACTTCATTCTTATAATTACTTATCATAGAAAATATCTTTTGTGTGCAACAGGAAAATAATGTAAAATTTCACGATCTGCATTTAAAACACTGACTGAACATAAACTGGCAACAATGGAATTATATGTGGTCCATTAACCATAAACTGTAATGACCACAAAGAAAATAACAGTAAATAGATTCATGGTGTTTTGTAATTAGTTATGAAGTGGGAAAACATTCCAAGTCATAATGTTTAAAATACCATTGTGTGGTGCATGAATAGTTAGATGCTTTCTTTTTCATCTACTGATTTAGTCATTGTTTGCTTAACATCAGACCTGATAAAGTAAAAGTCGACAGTCTTCAATATACATCTCTGCTCTTGGACCTTACTGGGAAATTGCCTTTAAGTGTAGCTTTGAAATTCATGTAATTTTGGAGGCAGACGATTGAGGATATGTGTAAATCAAGATTCAAGCAGGGTAATGTTAGCATTATTGGTGCCTAACTGTATAAGAACTTTGCAGAAAAATAACTTCCTGTGTAACCAGTTAACTGGTTTTGTGAATTAATATTACATTTTCCCAGCATAGTCAAAAATCTGGTCCTTGTAGTTTTCTGAATAGGCAATAGTGAACTCTACAATACAGGAAGTACAGGCTTTTATAAGGAAATATATGTACACTGTCTACACTATGATAGTTTCTGTAGCACATATTCAGTAATTTCTAAAGGCAGCTTTGTCACTTTCTGAACAAACATGACAGCCTTCAAGGAAAGCAAAAGACAGTGTTAATAAAGAAGAAAAGCAGTCAGCTTTTATGATAAAATTATTTTTCAAGGGAAAAGTTAAAAAAAATACTTCACTGGGCCTGTCTCTATTTGCTGTGCTCACAGTGAAAATAATACGGAAAATAGAAATTCTACAGGAAGAAAATGAAATGTTAGAAGGAGGGTCAATAGGCAGAACAAAAAAAAAAAGTGAGTATTTTGTTTGCTTGTGTACTATGCTATTTATTCAAGGCTTTATAATTAACAATGTTGTATTGCGTGTTAAATTATCAGACATTGCACTTTGGAGGAAAAATATAATCATCAATGGAAAATTATTTATTAGCAGGTTAAGGAAGTTGATTGTGGGACTTTGTGGAGGGCATAAAATGAGGAAGTATGCTATTTTGAATCCTTATTGTTCAGTGCATCTTAATGCAATCACAGAATCACAGAATGGTTCAGGTTGGAAGGGACCTCTAGAGATCATCTAGTCCAATCCCCCTGCTCCATCAGGGATAGTTATTCTCCAAAAAATGGTGTTTTGCTGCCCTAGTCTTTGTACTGCCCATACCGATTTTTTTTTCAGAATGGGAGACCAAAGAAATAGAACTGTTCTTCCCAGTTCTACTCTTGTCTCCTCTCTTCCACATAGTGGTGATTAGAAATAGTCTTAATATACTGAGCGCTGGAAAAAAGTCCAACTTTGCAGCCAGTTCTACCTAAGGCATTACTATTATGTAAGAAATAAAATACTATATACAAGGGTAATGGAAAATTCATTTCTCAGTGAAACACATCCTGCCTGATGTACTTCTCTCCTTTTACCTAAAGGAAATACAAAATTCTCAGTAGGTTCCAAACTATTATGAGGATGCATAATAAAATTTAGAGAGGTAATCTCAGTTCAATATGAAATGATCATGCTAGCATTTTGAAACAATGGCCATGGTCAATCTGAACTTGATGCTATGGTCTGATATGGCTACCTGTGTAGCTAATGGAAACTGTACTGTGTTTTCAGTTAATATCAATCTCACTAGTATATGATGAAGTTGTTCCACGATACCTTAACAAGTCCATGTGAAATGTTTTTACTGCATTAAAGCATTTTCTAGGACTTTATGAAAAAAAATATACTGGACAGTGTTCTTTTTTCTTTAATACATTTTTCTGTATCCTTTTATCATGGTTACCTAGGAAACAGATGCAGATATACATTTGCTAGCTTTCAGATTCAGTTTATGCCATATTTGCTGCAGCTAATAACGCCACATTCGAAAACAATTTAAGCCTTGTTTTATTTGATGCATGGAGGTCATCAGAATACTCCAATGTCCATCATACACTAGGCAAAACCATTTGAACAGTCTGGCCACTTGAATGCAGTGGGGCTTCTTTACAAAGGGCAAAACTTGACCTTTTAGAGATAGAAAGGTATCTTGAGTAATAGTGTGTGGCTGCAGTATAAACATTCCGCGGTAATTAGGCCCATTGCAAACTATGTCACGTCATGTTCCAAGCATTGTTTTACCTTTGATCTACTGTGATTGTTTCCCAACAACAACATTACAGCAAGTGTTCATAAATTTGAAGAGAATGCTATAAAGCTAATGTGTTTTTCCTCTAAGAAGATGGTACAGGGACTAATGAGCTACATGTGAAAAATGGGAGCTATCCTGTTTAATGTGTTAGCAGTACTTTACCAGATACTGTGCAAGTAAAGGTGCTAAGAATCATGAGATATATAAGCATATTTTACTAAACAGGAGAAAAAGCTAGGCTTGTGCAAAATGATATTTGAAATGAAATATTCAGTGGCATCCCTTGCAGTTTTTAGTGAGTCAAAAAGCCTTGACAGAGACCTCACTGAGCAATCAAAATATTATGTTTCAAGATTTTTTTTTTTAATTTGGCTTCATTTGTATAGAACATATTGTTTCTTAAATATCTATACTTCTTATTTTTTCCAACTTCGTTTTAGTGAAACAACTATGTAATTCTTTCTAAAAAGAAAAAATATCACAGTCACTGATACAAATGGGCAAAATAAATATTGCAGTTATGAGATCTTGTTTGTCACAGATTTGTAAATATCAGAATTTTAATTCTAAAATAAACTGCTAATATTGCAGTCAACTTTTCTGTATACTGGGTCCAAATTAAACCAAATAATAACAAACAAAACCTAATTTTATTAAGCTTCTCTATTCCACTGGCTTATTTCTTGGTGTTTTCAAGGACTTCTCAAAGCACCTTGTAAATGCAAGACCATGTTTCATTGCAAAATTTTATTAGTGATAAATTTAATTAAGGGGAAAAACAAATTAATTTAAAATTTAATTTAAAATGTGTTTTTACCTGTTCTGCTTTCCAGCTGTTTTTAATTATCTCTATTGAAGAATTAAAAGTTCTTCCAGATCATGGCTACATATTTTAAAAATTATAGGTTATATAGAAGACTACAACTTGCTATAATGAAAGCTGAAATATGATTTTTCTACTTGAGAGGTGTATTTCTTACTGAGAAATGGGTTCTTC
The DNA here is from genome assembly GCA_013389825.1 of Crypturellus undulatus. Lineage (NCBI taxonomy): Eukaryota > Metazoa > Chordata > Aves > Tinamiformes > Tinamidae > Crypturellus > Crypturellus undulatus. Next base: position 837,607 of record VWPW01008458.1, read on the forward strand.
TGACATGCCCAACATAATGACAAAATTAGATGATTTAAAAAAATAGAATGCTTTTTTTTTTGCAATTTAGAGAGGATTTTGGAGAACTCAGACATTAACAAGGGTGAAATGGTTAACTGTCGCATCAAATTCTTATGTACCTCAGTTCAGATAAGTGGTAATGCCATGTAAAAACTTTTCATAGAATCACAGAATGCCTAAGGTTGGAAGGGGCCTCTAGAGGTCATCTAGTCCAACCCCCCTGCACACACACGGTCACCTAGAGCACGTGGCACAGGACTGCATCCAAGCGGGTTTTAAAGATTTGCAGAGATAGAGATTTCACAACCTCTCTGGGCAGCCTGCTCCAGTGCTCTGGCACCCTACCTCTCAAGAAATTTTTCCTTAAGTTCCTGTGGAACTTTTGATGCTACAGCTTGTGGCCGTTTCCTCTATTAAAGTGCATAAACATGTCATAATTTGATAATGTCAGTAAATGCTGAATTTGCAACTTAAAAAAATTAATATTTAATTAGGCAAAGATATTTTGAAAAGTATATGGTAAATTTATTCAGATTTATATCAAATGGTATCAATGTCCTCTGATCTACTATAAGCATCAAGCAGGTGTGAAGCCTCTGTGCCATTGAGCTTGCCTTTTTCTATGAAGTCTGACTGTTAGCCCCTCTTCTCACTTTGGGAAGGTCGTAAAATAGAGACCTTCTCAGGCTCCTGCCATAGTGCATAAACTGTCTATTTGGTTTTGACATTGCCAGCTGGTTCTTTAATCTGCTAACCTTTCTTGAGGTCACTAAAAATCAAAAAAATCATGTCTCTTGGATGATAGGAAAAGGGCAGGAAAATTTAGTAGAGAAGCATCTTCTCAGTTCCTTTATATTGGGAAGATTTCTTCTGTTCTGAGAGCCAGGACTCATGTCTCAGTTAAAAACGGTAAAAAAAAATGTCCCTCAGCCTCTTAGCCCACCTCTTGAAAAAGAAAAACCCTCCGCTACCAGCCTGATCAATTAAGACATGACAAGTAAGTGATCATTGCATATTCCCACTAGAGTTTATTTGTCTTAGACATCTCCAGAAGGGGTTTGGGGTGAAGAGGAAAAAGACCATCTCTTATCAGAGGAGGTCAGGGGAAAAACAATAGATTCTTTCTGTATTAAAAAAACAAAAACAAAAACAAACACAACTCTCTCTTTACGTTCTCTACAATGAGTCTGGCTCCACCACAGCCCTTCAACAGTGAAATGAGAGTGTCTGCATGAAATATGTTAGACAGAATTTAGCAAGTAGGACATGTCAGTGATTAGTGCTATTATAGAAACACATACATGTTTCTATATGTGTCCATATGTGTTACAGAAGATGTAACCCACAGTAAGACAGGAGGTATACAGAACTGTATGAGATATGTAGTATCCAACTGAGTAGTATCCAACACCAATATTGGTATTTTCTCTATAGCCAAATATATTGTAACAGAGGTCACTTCTGTACCAATAGAAATGCTTGTTGGTTTTTTGGTTTGGCAAGTTCATCTCACTGTGTTTTCTTCATGTTTTATTAAGTCAGAGAGATATATGTATATATACCCTCTCTCTATCAGAAGGAGCGTATATACCAGGTAATTTGGTAAATGCACAAATGCAATGATAGGGAAAAATAAGTTGTTATAAGTTGTTATTATCTCTGAGTGCTAAAATATTTCTTGCTCTTTCACATACTAAATTGGAAGACAGCCTTGTGGCCATAGACATCTGTCGTCTGACATCTTTGCCTCATAAACAGATCTCCTTCTACTTCAGTTAAACATAAAACTTTTGTGGTTCCTGTAGGGTTGTGCGTGCGTGTGTGTCTGTGTGTGTGTGTGTAGATGTATATGTATATGTCACAGTGCAATAAGCAACATTTGAGCTTAGTTTATCTATATTCAAAAATTCATCATAAAGTGTTGATGATTTAATCATAAAGTGTTAAAATGATTTAAATTCATTTTTGGTATTCTTGTGTGTTTTGTTTCTTTAATAAAATCAATGATTTTGCACTCAGAAGTGAGTAAACTTTTAAAGCACCAAGCAAATATATATTTTAGCATATGGTTTTATCTATCCTTCTTCAAGTCAAACATTTAAATTCACATTTAATTTAATCTTACTGTAAGAGGAGGCTTGTGGAATCTGAGCCTATGTAAATAATGGATACATTTTGTATCATCTAAATATAAAATAAGACATACAGATGTGAGCAATTATTACTATATGTTGTGCATGCTTAAATGAAGTACAATCTGACTTAGAGTTATTGCCAGTGAAGCAGCATTCATCAGTCAAGTATGAAGAATATTATCAGAATTCAGATTACTTCTAGACATGTAATGACTTTTTAAAGCTTTCACTTGAGTAGATTATCCCGTCATCGTACATATTTCCAGCTCAGTGGCTTAAAGAATATGACAAAAAGCCGTGTTGATCTGCATCTAGCATGATGTCCATTTGATTCCTGCTAATACTTCTTATATGTCTAAATGTATATCTAAATAATCACTTAATGATGTTTTTGAATTTCTGGTTGCTTCTTACTAATATGCTTTTGCTACAGTATTCCAGAGATTCCCATTTCCTTTAACGGGTGATAGGACTACAATTTTAGAAATAAAACTGATAGAAACTAATACTAATAATAATGCATAATATTTGCATTTCTGAGACAGATTAATGCATTGTATTTATTTTATAGTTTCTTTAAGAAACTGTTGTCTGGTCTCCAGCTTCACCAAGTACTGCCACTTGAAAATTAAGCTTCGTATTGCACTTACTCAGCATGTCATTTGAACTTCTGAGAGTTTCACTGCCTCCTCATCAGATATCAGTGTGCCTTAAAAGCACTTTAATGCCTTAAAGATAACAAATAATTTGGCAGGAAAAGATTTTCTGCCTGATTTGGAGTCTCTGGATAACCTGCTTGGCATGTGAGATCATCAAAACCTATTGTACTGGTTATTTTAAAATTAGGATTTATTTCTGTTTGAATTTTGAAATCTGTCTTTGGGAGATCCATTTAAATGTAAACGTATATTTTCCCCTTTAACAGTAGCTTATGGCCTATAATGATAAAGCACTTTTGCATTTTTATGTTTAGTTTTATTGTAAAGTGCCTTGGGATGCATTTGCATGAAAGGCACTATATAAGCTCATTTTGTATTGCGTTGTATTGTATTGTGACAAGTGCAGTAATCTCCAGGTTTCCTATCCATTAAAGAACTAATTTCACAGCTCACTAATTATGTGAATGAGAAGGGGAAATAGGTCCTTTTTCTCTAAGGTATGCTGAGCAGATGGCATAGAGTTCATTTCTACCAGATGAGTCCAAGGTCCTCTCTTGCTTTTGGTTCCAAGGCTTGCCCCTGTTTATCAAATAGAAAAGGAACGACGCATGATTTTTTTTTGTACAGAGTGACAGTATGTACAGAGAAGCAGGCTCGGTCCTGTGTAAAACAACATTAGTAAGCATGTATCTGGTCTAAATGGCCTATTTATTTGGGGTGTGACATGAAAACAATTAAAATGAGTGTAAGCAATTCTAATTTGCCTCCAATTTGTAGAAGATATTGATTAGGTCAGTCCTGGCAATTTAAAACGATATCCTAAACAGTGATTAATGAATCAGTTATGCACCTTTGGGACTGTATCTAGTCTCTAATTCTAAAAGAGAAAAACATTAGTCTTTTATCTTGTGTACTTTTCTTCCTAGACAAGGTCTTGCTACCTTACTAAACTATTTTTATTTCCTCCTCACTCATGGGAATAACCAATATGACCCAAATGTGCATAAGGGGATTTATATAGCCCCCTATCTTACTTAAAAAAAAAATAAATAAACAAGTCACCAGAGATACCAGAGTACTCCTGTGATCCTGAAAAGCTTATAGTGGGCTCTTACTTCAGTATTAAAAGGAGAAAAGCTGAGAGTGATTTTCCTGGCATTTCTGTTGTAGAGCTTGGCGCTAAGGTTGTTTTTGACAGCGCTGCACAAGCAGTCATATCATTTTCTCCCTACAAGGTGATGATCAGTCTGACACTGTTTTTCCCTCCTCTCACTGCTGGTCTGTCATAAGCTTTCATTTCTGTTCACGGCACTGATGTCATTCTGGTTTCAGACGGACGCAGCTCTGATGTATGACGCAGTTCATGTGGTGTCAGTGGCTGTCCAGCAGTTCCCACAGATGACTGTCAGCTCACTGCAATGTAATCGGCACAAACCCTGGCGCTTCGGGACCCGCTTCATGAGTCTCATTAAGGAGGTATGTCACTAAGACAACATATTCTACCTTCTCACTTTCCCTTTTCCCCACTCCCATTTTCTTTTGTTTCCACTCTGCTCTAATTCAGACTTTTTTTAAATTTTTTTCAGGAATTGTTCCTTAATTTTCATTTTCATTTGTTTTCTGTGGTGGAATATATAGGGCATTAATCTCTTTGTATACCGTTTAGGTACTGCCTTCCATAAATATCCTGGTCTTGCATTATTAGCTTATAATTTGGTCTAAAAAGTGATTTAAACTAAAGCCAGTTTACTGCTTAAGTGATTTGAGGAGCTGCAGATCAGTATCATAATACTTAAGTCTGTTGGATTGTAAGTAATTAGTAGTATGGTAGTTCTTAGTAGAGGTATGTAAAAACGTTTTCAGGCGATATTTAAAAAAAAATATAAAAATTATTTTTAGGAAAAAAATTGTAATATGATTAATTTTAAGATAATAATTTTGGCTCTTGTATTTCCTCATCTACTATAGTTTAAGAAACGGGTTAAGTTAGAAAAAAATAAGATATTACACTTTATTAAAAGTAAGGAATCAGTGCTGGAAGCCTGGCTCAGGGACCTCCATGTTTGATGTCAAAATTCCAGTAAAATGATATTTATAGGAATGGAGATGAGAGGGAGGAACAAAAGTGGGAATGCATGACAGTTGGAGGAATGAAAATGAAATACCTTTTTATCTCATAAGAAAATAAGAGTCTATTGGGATGTAAACCTAAGAAAGTTTGGTTTAATTAGCAAAAAGGAATATGAAATATATATATTGTTTTAATCTGCCACAAGACAGAATTATTTAGACAGAATCTATAATCAATACTCCCATTTTGGCAGAAGTAAATTTTGTTCTTTTGGTGGAGAGTAAAGGGAGTGATATTTGTTTATGGAAATTGTTTTTTTCTCTCTCCATAGGCCCATTGGGAAGGCCTCACAGGCAGGATAACTTTCAACAAAACTAATGGCCTAAGGACAGATTTTGATTTAGATGTCATTAGCCTCAAAGAAGAAGGTCTTGAAAAGGTATGTAGGATGTCTATCTGGAAAGTGATGTGAAATATTAAAAAAAATACAAAAGAAACTTAAATGATTTTCCCTGGATAAAAAGCTATTTTTATATCATGCTATGACAAAAATCAAATGTTATACTGGAAATAAATTTGTGCTTTTATTAAGGTCATGTTTTAGGCCTAATCTTGATACAAAGTATCTTTTCTTTTTTTTTTCCAAAAGGAGAGTAAAATTGAAAAATTAGTTCCAACAATTTATGTGTTTTGTGTGATATGTTTATCCTACAAATGTCTTTGCAAACTAGGGTCTCATTACCATTAAAATTAAAGACAAGAGGGTTTTCCACTTGCTGTTAATGTGCACGTCCAGCAGCTTATTATAAATGGCATTATTATGAAACAAATTCCAAAAAATAAGTAGTAACATTAGTTATATTATCATAAATATATGAGACATAGCATCTCTCATAATTACTCTCCAGGTGGCTCATTGGTTCTGGATACTTTGGAAAATGTGGCTATACATTACTACTGAGGTGTTTCAAAGGAAGTTCTTGGTCTATGTCCTGTCTTCAGGGACCTTCCATCCTCATTATTCTTCATGTATCAAGTTTTCCTCTGCAGAAATGGAAGTGCCATGTTAGTTTCCTAGGCATTCATACTTGAATGTTGGAAAACAGATTATTTGGAATATTTGGATTCAGAAAATTTGTCTTGAAACAGAAGACAGACCTGAAAGACAGCACATTACATGAATGCTGAGAACAACTTGAAAAGCAAACTTGTTATAGGTACCTGCTTCTTAAAGTTACTTTGGGGAAACTATTTAAAAATGATTGCAGATGGTACAAATAGGTTTTCATACTAGCAATGTAGATCATAGAAATATACATAAAAAAAAAAAAAAGGATTTTCCCAGAGACATGCCTTAAAATACTTTGTATTTGCTTTATGTTAAGATTAAATTTAGTGGCAATTCCAATCCTATAATCTATCATGAAAGTCACGTGATATAGAAGAGGTTGAAACAAAATACCTACTTTTATGTGATTTTCTGTGATTTAAAAACACAGAACTACAGTTTTCTTCTTGGAACGCAAAGTTCTTATTAGTAAGTGGCAGTAAAGTATAAGGGAGCTGAATAAGTTCATAGGTTTCTGATGTCAGGTATTCTTCTAGAGAGATCAAATGTGATTCAAAAAAGTGAGAAGAGTCCCTTTTTGTGTAGCCCAATATTGGCACTATATGAAATATGGACCCTGGGATCCCATGCATATCTTTGACCTAGCTATATAACTCCATGACAATCTGAGGCCAGGTCATTCACCTCCTCTTCTACCACTCTGCCATGTCCCCACATATGCAAAGAGAAACTTAGAGAAGTCAACACACTGAATGATTTTTTTCCCCCTCATTAAAGAGAGAAATTAATGAAAACAACAGATTTTTTTCCAAAGCCTACTTCTCCCCACTTTAGGATATTATTTCTCTTACTGGAAACTCATAAGATATGAACTTGGTTTGGAACATTAAAATGGGTAATAACATTTCCAAAAATGCCAGTAGCAAACCTGTGATTGAAAGACTAAAGCATTTTTAAAAACATTCAGCAACAGACTGACAGTAAATAGTCTTTCTGTAAGTATTCCATGAATACTCATGTAGATACTCTGATGTCATATATTCTTTCAATTTTGGTTCCAAGAAGGAAGACAGATTATGTTGCACCCGTTCTACTCATATACAAATCACACACAGCATTATATATTTTTTTTCTTTCTGTCTTCTTTCTTGGAACCAAAATTGAAAGAATATATGACATCAGAGTATCTACATGAGTCAGGAGTGGCTGAAGAGCCTGAATGTACATAAATGACAAAAAAGGAAAACTGAAGAAAATGAGGAAAGGAATCCAGGTGGGCTTTACGGAAACTGGATGACATCTGAGAACCATAATTCAGCATGCGTTTTCTGGAAAATAAAAATTTTGACTTAATTTCACTTCTGGCAGAAATGCAAAATAAATTAATCAAAGAAATGAAGTCTCTGTAGTATATTTGCATTATTTGATACTGCTTCACAATCTTAGTAAAAAAAAAAGAGTTGGTTTGATTAACTGCTCTGTGTAGACTGGAAATTGTCTGAGAGAACACTGGTATAAAATACTGCATAGTGGATGTTCACTGGCCTAAAGGAACGATGTCTGCCATCTGGATCTGTGTTACATCTACTTTATTTTTCTATCAGTATTGATATGAAAGTAGGAACACAAAAGATATTAATTTCTCAGCTGAGATATGAACCACATAGAAAATATAAGAATAAAACGACAGGGTCTACAGATATCAGATATATGGGAAGGAATAGAAATCAACTGAAAATGCATTGTTATAAAAAAACATAGTAGAAGAAAGGAACTTGGGAAATGTTAATAATGAAAGATGCATGAGGCAACAGGATAAATAATTATAAAAGGATATATATGTTTTTAAAAACACAACCAGCATGAGCTTATGAGCTTGAACTGTGTATATAGAAGTTCACAGAAAAAGAAGTTATTATTACTCCATTTATGTTTCATTTTGGCTTTAAAGGAATGTGATGATATTAATTTTTCAACTAAATGTACTAAAAAGCTTTGAAAGTGCAGTAAGAATTTTTTTATTGTGCATCAGAAAAAAAGAGTTATGAAAGTCTTAGCAAAGAATATTAAGGAATGTTACAGAGATTCGAAGAGATATATGACCTAGGGTGGTCATATGTGGAATTAAGGAAAGTAAAATTAAGTTCTCGCTTCATTAGACTGACGTGGTTAGTTAATGTTTGGGTCTTACACGTCATTTTCCTGAGAGAGTGAAGAAAAAATATTTTTGAAAAAGAAAGTATTTATTATGAAAGAATGTAAAGCCTACTTTTCCTGAATCTAGGAGCAATCCTCTAACCCTACAATAGGACATTTCTGAATAGCAAGAACACATTTTAGGCAGTCCTTTCATTTAAAAGCGTGCTCTCAATGTTCCTTTCAAAATCATCTAGTTCAAATTGTGCTGAATCTCCTTCCACTGCCCTTTGTTTCTCTCTTTCTTTCATAATCATTCCTTCTCTCTCTCTCTCCAACTATATCTTTCTCTGTCTTTATCTCCTCTATCTTTTCTCTCATACCTTCCCCTGCCACCCACACTCCCATCACCTGCTTCCCCCTTTCCTCTGTTTAGAGATGTAACTAATTCAATTCAACTCAGTAGGAGTTGCATGCTGAGCTGACTGGGAAGCTATGTGGTCAAGCTATGTGGACAAGTCATTTAAAAGTGTAGAAACAGTTCCTCAGGAATCACTTTGAAAGGTTTAGATGTTAAAAAAATTGCATGCACTTGTATAAGTATAAATACATAAGATAATAAAAAAGTCATTAATTAAACATGCTACTTCTTGTAATTATATAATTACTATACTGATTATAGCAAGGATGTTGGTTGCAATTTGAAATGATTTTTAATTGATATTTTTTTCTAAAAACAAAAAGAAAGGCATGAGTTTTTTTTCTTATTTAGCCAAAACATTCTGATGTCTAAGATGGATTATTGTGCTTATTGCCAGCCAGTTAATTTCATAATAATGAAATTGAACTTGAATGATGTAGTAATAAGATGCATTACAGTGTATGTAACATTGTCCTTGACCTGAACCTTAGAGCATAACCCTGGACCTTCTTAGTTAGATAAAAATCCTATTGACTTACTGGAATAAGAAATTAAAGTTACAGAATGTCAAAAGATGTATGTAATGACCATTTATCAGGAAATCAATTAAGTTATTGCACTTAATCTACTTTTAGTCTACATTTTCCCCAAAACAACTTTTTTGCTCTTCTGTTCTTTCTGGGAAAGAGTAAATCCTTCTGTAGAGATGCTCTGTGTTCTACAAATGAATTTTCATCTAACTATTATGTTATCATCAGATGTAGTTTATATAGAAGAGTGAAAATTTAAATGGAAGAAAAAAAACTAAGTATTCAAGGTGACTTTAGATACTTATTGCATCATTTTCCCTGAATGTTGTATTTCACATTTTGAAATACAGTGAATCATATTTTGAAAAAGCAGACTCTAAACATAATGACAGAGGATAATGGACTAGGGGTAAAATAGTAAGTGGTAGCAATCTTAACTTTTTCTTTCTAGTATTCTTTCCTAGATGTTAAAATATAACTACTGGATAATTTACTTAGCAATATACTGTTTTATAGATTGGAACTTGGGACCCAGCAAGTGGCCTTAACATGACAGAGAATCAGAAAGGAAAACCAGCAAACATCACAGATTCCCTGTCCAATCGCTCATTAATTGTTACGACCATCTTGGTAAGCAATTATATTTAATTTCTGGAAATACAGTTGTCCAAGGAAGTTAATAAAATAAGGTATATTAACAACAACAGCAATTAACAGTTTGTAATATATGTTTCAATTACTTATCAATTACTGTGTTGTGAACGGACTATGCCGTTAACTCTGGATATTTATTCTTCCAAATTGTAAGAAGTAAATTATTCTAATTTTACAGTTATTAGTAGTTTCAGTTTGCTTTGACTTAAATCTTTGGATCCTTGGCAAAGTAGTTCAATTCAGTTGAACTGAGGGAGAGGACAAATGTTTTTGATTCAAATGAAGTGGTCTGATTATTAGCTGGAAGATTTTAGTTGACAAAATATATTGCTTTCATTTGCTAGTCTAGCACCATACTATTACCTTCATGGATAGTAGCTATGGCTTTTGCTTTTACCATTTATTTTCATGAAAGTTATTGATTATTAACTTGACATTTTTAATCAAATAGAAATGCAATTCAGTAATCATTTGACCTAGATCAAAAGAAACATTTAAGCAATTTACTTTTCATTACTATTGTTGACAAATTCACAATAGTGGGTGAGGTATTACTGACTTTTTTATAATCTGTTATATAGAAATGAGTGTTCAGTGATTTCTTCACCATAATTTTGAAATAGCAATTTTAATTTCAACACAAATTAAAAGCTTTCCAGATGTGCATCTGCTGTCAGAATACCATATGATTTTTAGATATCCAAAATAATTTGCTTTCCAATAGTTTTAATAAGTTTTTAGCTACTAATATTTATTTTAATATTTCAGAGTAAAATGAATGTTCATAGACCAAGAGTTTAGATGCCAGTGTGCATCTAAGCTGTTGTTAGATGTGTGCTGGCACTAGCTGTATTATAAACCATAAATTTTCATCCAGTAAATTGAACTATAGCATGAAGTCTATTTTTATATGAAGATTTACAAGCTACAGAAAATATCCTGATATCCTTTGTTTCATTTATTCCACTCATTAAAAAAATACACTTTTTCTTTTCTTTTCTTTTTTTTTCTTCTTTTTTCTTCTTTTTTTTAGTGCAGAAGTTATCTTTTTAGAGGAAATTATAAACTGGAGATGTATCACCTCTCAATTTTATTTATTTATTTCTTTATTGTAAAATTTATATCTGCCTTTTTTAGTCTCTTGCAGTAGAGTCATCATGTTTTCTAGAGTTTGAGTCCGTCTTTCATTTCCACTGCTCTGCTCAGATTTTTAAATCCTGTGGATATCAAAATTGGTTCTAAATGTCTTGCTAATTCCATCTGAAACCTCTACTCCTGTTATATAATCTTCGGGTATTCTGCCTGGGCAGAAACATTTTCTTGAAACATGCCAATGTCAGCTCATAACTGTGTTTCACTTTTTCCTAACTGCTTTCCAGGCTTGCTGCTTTCCAGAATATACTCATATCGACATATATCATCATATCCTTATTATCAACTGTATTCCTGTTCTCATATTCTTTGAATTTAGATATATGAGCATTACTCGTAATTTTCTTTTACCTAGCAATAGATCTGTATCAGTGATCTGTTCCTTTCATTACTCATCCGGCCCTGAGTCATCTGCACACTTCATCAGTAATCATTTTATACTTTCTTCCAGACTAGTGGTAACAATACAGGGACAGGAATCAACCTCTGCAAGAACCCACATTAAATCTCTCTCATAAACATAGAATGGTCTGGTAATACCTGTATTTTGACATCTATTTATTAGTGAGGTTTTAATACATATAACTGTATGTATCAAATTTCCTATAATTATATTTATACTTATATGATTTTATTTGAAACTTGGATGTTTAATTTGAATCATTTGAATTACTGATTTCAAGAAAAGGTAAACTGCACAAATGTAAGTAGTAGCTCTGTTAAAGAGCTCTGTGTTTGCACTGATCAGACTCACAAGATTTCTAAGATTTATGATAGAGAACAATGGCTTTCTGCAATGAAGGATATAAATTTTCTTGATAGATAACTTTTAGCTAGTGTTAGAATATCTAAACCAGGAGTCTATGATGTATTTCCAGAATAATCTTTTTTCCTAACTTTGTAAAAATATCTCAAAGGCAAAAAATTGCAGATTTATAATCTTTATATTTTTCATTTTTACACTGTATTTTGAGGAAAAATATCTGACACAGGCTTTTCTCTTCATTTTTCCAATAACTAGTTTTGCATGATTCTATGATGATCAGACAAACTCTAGATTTTGAGATATTTGGTAACTCAAATAGTACTTGGTATCTGCTATTGTTTTAACTCTGAACAATTATTTCTCTCTCATAAATCTATTGCATCATCAGTAAATAGTTCAATCTACTAGTCCTGCAGAAAAGCTGTAAACTTGACATTTTATAGTTTTTGGTTTAGTCAAATATGACACCTGTTTCTTCTTTGAATCTAAAGGAATATGCAATCCCTTATTTTCCAGCTTTAATATTTAATGTTTTTTGCTATACTTGTGTCCTCATAAATGCCTAAATACCTATCCCAGATTTCTCATACTTGCTTATTATCCAAGTTCTACAGCCTCTTCCTTCTGAGTTTTATCTCAGCTCCACGTCTCCATCATCATCCAAAAATGCAGAGTTTAAAACTGACTAAATTTCTGAAGACGTAAATGAAACTGTTCTAATGCATTTAAGAAATTTTCCAGAGAGAGAGAGAAGTTAGTTTGCTTTAAAGACTAAGGTACTCAAAATGTAAAAATGTTAAGTTAAACATTGTTCTTGTCCTGAGAGCAATCATATCGACTCAGTATCCCTAATAACATTTGGTGCCTTCAGGCTTGCTTCTGTTTCACACAGGTGGGTTCATAAACTTTCCTAGAAAAATTATACAAAGTTTGAAAGGTGTAATGATATATGAATGAGTGCAGTAGAATCAGCACAAATTAGAGTAAGTTCAACTTAACAAAAAGTCAACAAAACAATTTTTATCCAGTGCTGGGTGCATGCAAAGGGTAGAATGTTCATGTAACTAAATCTCTGGTTGATGATTCAGAAGACTTTATTTAGTCTCCAAGTTTACCAACGTCATCTCCAACAGCTTTCTCAATTACTTCTCTAGCGCCTCAATTCCCTTCTACTAAAATAATAAAAATATTTTGTTAGGGACAAAAATCAGTTTATGACTTCTTTTGATGGAGTCAGGATTGCCCCAGGCACCGAGGGCTGCAATTCTTGCTGCATTTGCAGATGTCTTGGGTTTGGGTTTGTTATTTTTCCTTCCAGTCTTCTGAAAATTTGTTTAAGATCCATCATAAGAAGAGAATGTTTTGTTTTCCATTATAGTAAGACCTAATAACATCTTTGATAATATTTTTGAATGTGAGGCAGTATGATTCAGTTTATCTGAAAAGCAGGTTAGTGCAGTCTGCAAAGTTTAATGATATCAAATTCTGTGGTTATTCAGTGAAGTAGTTCTCATTAAAGTAGAAATTCACTGACATATATTTTGTTTTACTAGGTGGGAAACTTAATACACTTTCCTGGGATGCAGCTGAATTAATTTACAGTCTGGCCAAAATTAAAAGTAAACTGTGGAAGAATAAAGAAAAGTATTTTATACTGGCAAAATGAGGAGTGAAACTGCAGAAGACAATAGCTGTAGCTATAAATTATAGCAGTTCTCAGGCTATGATTTATAGAAAACATGATAGAAAACATGTCTACCTATTTCATGATCAAAAAGATCACACTAGGAAATCTTCTGGTAAATAACTTGAAAGATGTCAAATAAAGATATAATAAATATATACACAATGAATTTCTATCAGGGACAGTGCCATAAGCCATCAGCAGGCCATCAGCCTACTTTGCTGTTTTCTTGTCTATGGACTTAATATCTTCTAGTAGAGTATCCTGAGTTAAATGACTAGTGAGATATCTGAGTAATACATTACATTGTTTTGATTGATTGTAACTACTGGATTGCTTCACCTCTCCCACTTGAATTGTGACTGCCAAATAAAAAAGCCTATTGTGTATTCCTTACATTTGACAAAAATACTGATTACATATGGCAGTCTTTTAACTCCCATATCCCTGGTGAACAGAAGTTAATGATTAAAATTCCCTGTTCTAGCAGTGGCAGATTTTCAAGTTAATTTTCCTTCTTTCATCATCAGGACTTCTACTTTTTGGGGTCTGCTTTTCCAATACTGACAGTAATATAAGAATTCTAGATGTTTAAAGAGATTCTTAAGTTCATATTGATCTTATTAATGAGCAAGAAGCAATTTTATGACTATCCATAAAAATTAATTTGGAAGATTGAGTTTACTGCTAGTGTTTTTGATATTATCTCTTTGTAGTTAAAATATGGTAAACACAATCCATGGAATAAGAATTTCTCATCCAAATCGGGTTGTTAAACAAACTAGCCAATGAAGTCTAGTCTAGAACAAAACAATGAAGTGTAAAAAAATCTATCAGTTAATCTATATGCTTCCATATATGGATAGAGTAAGTGAGATTTCATAAAAGTGGTACTTGTATATTTAAAGAATTAAAACTAATCTTCAAAACTCCAAAGCTACAAAGCTTAAATAACAGAAAATATGGCATAATGAATGCAAATCATTTTTCAAATAGTATTTATGAAGATGTGAGGTAGAAAAATGCTCTGAGATATTTTTAATTAAAAAAGCACATTTTTGAAGATAGCACACTTGCTGAGTATCACAGAAATGATTCTTAGAGAGTCATAATAGGAATACCCATTCACGATCTGACGTTTAATAAAAGACAATTGAAAGCTTACTCCTCTTTGGTATTTTTTTTTTTTTGGAATCTATCCAGTTTTTCTTTTATTTGATTTTTGTAATCAGAAGTCTGTATTCATGCCAAATGAACATTTTAAGTAATCTCTCTACTCCTTAATGAAATCCTGTCTTTTTGCTTCTGAAACCCTTCTGAGCATCATATATGATTGTCTTCTGCTTCCAATCTTCACTGTTTCTGAAAAGAATCAGTGTGGATAAAGTTCACAATATAGCTGACAGGATACCAGTTTATCAAGTGGGCAAATATATTTAAGCATTAAAGATAGAAGTATGTATACACAGGAAGTTTTCATAAAAACAGTAGTTGTATTGTATTTTTCACTTGAGGATCATAAAATTCTTGCATGAACTTTCATAATATTTTATACTACTCAATATGTACTTTTGAAAAACGTTTGAAAAACTCATCCTCTACTCACAGTTATAATTTCTAAGCTACCCACTACTTTACTCTTTCTAGTGATCATATCATTGCAGTAATTTCAGTTAACTTACCTTGCACTACTCGTAAAAAATGATTACTTGCATTTACTTTATCTACATTCTCAAATTTAATACTTAGTTGGCTTTTTTGAGGATTTTCATTTTGGATTTTTTTTTTTTTGATTTTAGTGGGTATTTTCTCAATTAAGCCGACATGTTAAGCAAATTAAACTAAATCATTCTTTCAAAAAAGAGCTCCTGGGATAGATCTCTTTCTTAAAGCTATGATTTTCATTACTGTTTCTAGAAGTTTTCACTTAAAATTTTTGAAATACAGATTATTTGCTTGAGTCCAGTTTACCAAGATCTTTTTTACCTTGGCAGTTATCCTTGCTAACTTTTTAATAAAAGAATTTCTCTACCTCACATACTCTGTAGACTTGATTAATTTTCTTCTTGTTTTGTACTGAACAAGTGCCTATTTCTTTCTAGTCAGCTAGATTAGGGGCTAGTCAGCTACTGTCACAGATAATTGATTTTCCTTGTACTGAGATCAAGGCCACATGAACTAGATGTCTTTCCAAGTAGCCATAAGCCAGTGTTTCATGGAACAAGATCATTTTGTATTATTTGACTTTTTGAGTCAGCAGAATTTTCTATTTCTCATTTACTTGCTTTCACTGGGCTAAAATGATCTCCTAGAATCACACCCTGCCCCTTTCCAATCCTCTAAAAAATATTCTGCAAAATATAATAGAGTCCTATTTATTTAATGATTATCAAGATATAGAACAGCGTTTTTGGAAAGACTCCATCCTTCTATGTAATTGCACCATATAGAATTGATATTTTTATAGACAGAAATAGCTAGAGAAGTATCCTCTATCTTCCTTTACTCTTTGGAGATCTCACTGCAATGTTAGGCTGAATAGCTGTTTGCAAATGCCTCAATACCATTCCTTGTTTCACTTGACCTACTGATTCTTAAAATGCAGAGTTACTGTATTTTTCATGGGATAGACCAATGACTTGCCTCAATACAAAATTCACTTCTCCAGTAATCATAGCCTTCCACTGTAGTCTTTCTATAGATATATTGCAGACAGGTCTTTTTCTTTCTTTCTCTTTCTTTCTTTCTTTCTTTCTTTCTTTCTTTCTTTCTTTCTTTCTTTCTTTCTTTCTTTCTTTCTTTCTTTCTTTCTTTCTTTCTTTCTTTCTTTCTTTCTTTCTTTCTTTCTTTCTTTCTTTTCCTCTTTTTTTATGTCTCTATCTATCTCTGTATCTATTCATGTATTTATAATAGTGATTACAGCTTCCAAGCCTACTCTGATTTATGGTGTTTCTATTTTTCATCAGTACCCACTCCTTTACTTCTTTGAACATACAGTAATTATCTTTTCTTGTTCTAGCTAAGATTTCTTCAGCTCATCTGATGTTCTTGCACTTCTTGCACTCCATGTAAGGTCCCTATAGGCAAAAAAAAAGAAAAAGCCACTCCTGTTTGATAGGAGTGCTACTACTTTTGTTTTGTAACTGATGTTTTTTGCACTTGTAAAGAAAATATCCCATTCACCCCTCTAGCATCCAAACTACCGCTACGCTTCAAGGGCAGGACACTAGACCAGATGCATCATGACTGGCACAGTTCCCTTTAAGGTTACTAAGATCATATTTATATATGTAGAATATGTATGACAGCAATTCTACATTCCCACTTTGGAAGTCATGGCACTCACACAATCAGTCATTTCTGAGGCACTCCAATATGCAATTAAAGATGGCTAGCAATCAGGAGCAGCTTTAGTAAGCTGATACACAGGATCTAGTTATGTGACCACCATACAATGGTTGGTTAATAATGTCTTTTCCTGTCATTGAAAATTATGGTTCATAAGTACTATACTTTTGCACTATTTGTTATTAATATCTAATTACAGCAATGTTCCTGGAATTGTCACTTAAATTTCCTCTCTTCAGCTTGAAACACCCTCTAGACTGTCTTTAAAATGACTTTTTAAATGACTCCTATTCATCAGTATTGCCAATGACTTACCATTGATTCCTGGCAGAATGGTAACCTTGAATAAGCTAGATAGCTTGTCAGAAATTTGCTAAAAATCATAAAGGCAGTTACTAGGAAGATATGTTCATAATATTTACATGTTGAGGTTTGACTATTGTAACAATAACGGTACTGTAACATCACACTTTTATTGTATTTGTGAGAGAACTGATGAACATAAAGTTAGGGATATATACAAAAGACATATTTCCAGCACTCTAGATCTTTGCTGTAATGCTAACTTTTTCAAAATTATACACCTATATTGCATTGCCAAAATATGTACATCCATGTGCAAAATGATACATTCTCCAAATAATCTCTAAATAAGCTCCTGTTTACTGTAATTAAAGCTCCTGTAATTACTCAAACTGAGCATTTCAAACTACTAAAAGTTTATGTGGCCATCTCCTTCAGTGCAGTGTGGATGTTTAGCACTAAAAATAATGCATTATTTGCATTATGTCTCTGGCTCCTAATAAATTCTAGGATAGGTTATATTTCTAAACTGTTTTCTGAAACCACTGGCATCTCCTGTGAAGAAAAAAAATTACTTGCTCTTGGCATTTTTCTGAATCCTCCTATTTTAAAGTGAACTAGTTCTATGAAGTCTTCCCCAGAGAGTTGCACTGCCATCCAGAGGGACCTGAACAGACTGGACAACTGGGCAGTGAAAAACCTCATGAAATTCAACAAAGTGCAAAGTCCTGCACTTAGGGAGGAATAACCTCAGACACCAGTACAGGCTGGGGACCGACCTACTGGAGAGCAGCTCTGCAGAGAAGGACCTGGGCGTCATGGTGGACGACAGGTTGACCATGAGGCAGCAGTGTGCCCTCGTGGCCAAGAAGGCCAGTAGGATCCTGGAGTGCATTAGGAGGAGCATCTCCAGCAGGTTGAAGGAGGTGATCCTGCCCCTCTACTAAGCCCTGGTGAAGCCACATCTGCAGTACTGTGTCCAGTTCTGGGCCCCACAGTACAAGAGCGATATGAATCTACTGGAGAGAGCCCAGTGCAGGGCCACAAGGATGATTAGGGACCTGGAACATCTGCCCTATAAGGAGACGCTGAGGGAGCTGGGCTTGTTCAGCCTGAAGAAGAGAAGGCTGAGAGGGGCCCTGATCAGTGTCTGTAAGTACCTCAAGGGAGGCAGTGAGGAGGATGGGGCTGGCCTCTTTTCTGTGGTGGTCACCGACAGAACTAGAGGCAATGGCCAGAAACTAAAGCATCAAAAGGAAAGGAAAAATTTCTTAACAGTGAGGGTGACAGAGCACTGGAACAGGCTGCCCAGAGAGGTTGTGGAGTCTCCTTCTCTGGAGATCTTCCAAACCCGCTTGGGCGCAGTCCTGTGCCACGAGCTCTAGGTGACCCTGCATGTGCAGGGAGGTTGGACTAGATGATCTCTACACATAACATAATTATGTTCCTCTGTATCCTCTTCTCCTTATTGCTACTGAAATAACACCTTTTTCAATGCCTGCTTCTTATACAAAATACTGTGGATTATCCAACTGTAGAATTAGAAGTATGATTATATATATGAACCTTTGAATATATATAATTTAGATTCATTTTGTGATGGCACAAGGTTTATGTTTTTATGATTTCTTAATCCTTGTGAGAAATATCAAATTATCTAGCCTTCCAATTTCAGCTATAAGCTAACAATAACAAAACTTTATTTGTCCTTCATCTGTCTCTTTATTCCCAAAACCTTTATCTTTTTTATCTTTTTTCTTTTTTTCTATATGCTAAATATTTCTATTTCTAAATATTTCTCATTCTATTTCATTCAAACAATGCCATTTCTTGCATTTTTTCCAATAAATGTTGATAATGTTTAATGCTGTTTCCAATTTTGAATCCCACACATCAAGAACAAGTTAAACTAGTGACAAGATTAATTTTGATAAGGAAAGTGTTGTGTTTATACTGCCGTAACTTGGCATCTGGTTGCTCTTATTTCAGGACAAGTATACCTCATAGAAACTGATGAAAACTCTTTCCTATAGCCTGAGTTGTTTCAGAGTAGGCACTCTACCTGCATTCAGTTTCTCTGCATGATGATTTGTTCTAAAAGAATATCAAGAAATACCAAGAAAAGCATCTGTATATGTTCTCTGTGTAGACAGAGATTATTCAATGGCATTTGCTTCAAGTTACTCATATCACTACAAGGAATAATAAAGATGCTGACAGGAAGATTTTCCTGGAAAGATGTGGCCAGTTGAAAGTTTACACTTGTTAATTTTAGCTGAAGCTGTTTAAGGGACTTTAAAGATTATTTTGCAAGTATTCTGAAAACAAATGTGACCTCAACTCATTTTTGGAATTCATTTTGTTTAGTAATTTTTTAAGGGTTATGTTCTCATGAAGCGTAGGCCAAATTAAATTTTGAGGACAAGATTAAATAAGTATATAGAGTTATTGATCTTTACAAATTACTCAGATGAAATATTGCAATAATGGAAGAATTTGGCACGGTGATTGTCCAACCTTAATGTGTAATCACATGTTTAATGCAGCCATTTCCCTAAGACCATGATTTTGTCCAACCAATTTCATGTTCATCTGTAATATAAAATATCACAAGTAAAGCTTGTCCAGGACCTAAAGTAATACCTAAAGACTATGTTCAATATTTAGCACATATATCGTGTATTGCTAGACAAGAAAGAAAAGAATATGAGAAAACTTTGTAATAAATAAGAGCAATCACAGAGAAAGATGCCAGAAAGTACACTCAGATAATTTAGAATTGAATCCTGTCAAAGCTAAGTGGGAAAATATTCTACCTGGCAAACAAAGGCTGTGAAAAGAGAAAGCAAATATTTTGGAGAGTGGAAGACTCTGTAAATAATTGAGCAGAGAGATCCAATATCATCCAAAGTATTAGGAGATTAAGTGTATCTCATTCA
Organism: Crypturellus undulatus; assembly: GCA_013389825.1. NCBI lineage: Eukaryota > Metazoa > Chordata > Aves > Tinamiformes > Tinamidae > Crypturellus > Crypturellus undulatus. Next base: position 857,495 of record VWPW01008458.1, read on the forward strand.
GTAGGCTTCTAAACACATTTTTCCCATAACAGGGTATTATAAATATTAAACCCTAGCATATAGACCATTACAGACCCTCATCCAAACTACTCTGAGTAAAGGATCATAAAAGAGTATAGAGTTGAAGCCAACTACACTAGTTGAACTAGTGTCTAGAAAGTGCGGCAAGATTTTTTTTAATATTAAATAAAAATAATACTTAATATTAAAGAAAAGAAAGGGGTAGGAGATTTAAAAGACATAAAAGGATGCATTAACAATTGTGCCAACTCCTTCATATCACACACATTTAAATTCTGCTGCACTTAGAATCATAGAATCATAGA
>VWPW01008501.1:0-40122 GCA_013389825.1 Crypturellus undulatus
ATGATCTTGTCCTGATTGATTATGCCACGGTGATCAGATTTTACACGGGACTGTGGGGAACGGGCTGTCCTGTGTTATACTTCCATCTTGTTCTTCATAAACTGATGAGGGGTAGGGGGCCGGATAGCAGTAAGTTAATGGTATTGCAGCTTGTCCTAAATCCACCCATGCAGCCGAGCTGCTCCGACAGTAGCTCCATGTGCGTTACCCACAGCAGAGCTTTCCAGCACCCTTAAAACGCCCCCGCTCTCTTCCCTTGCAGAGAAACAGGGAAAGAGGCGTCTAGACTGAAGGTTTGTGGCAGGCCTAGAACGAAATGCTCATTGCAGGCCCAGCTGCAGCCCAGTCTTTCCCTCGATCTGCTCTTTTTTCCTGCCTGTGTCACTTCCTTCCCTTGGCTCCCGCACTTGCCTGTAAAGCAGCACTTGGTCGCTGCTGCTCTGACAGCCCAGGGGGGAGGGTAGGAGCTCTAAATTACAGCTTAGTTCCAGTTTAAACCCCTGGCCCGTTTTTTTTTTGTTTGTTTGTTTGTTTGGGAGTTTCTGAGTGAGAAGAGGTCCCCAAGATACATATAACACGTACCAGGTTCGTAGAGAGGCTCTGATTTTTCTTTTTAATTTAGGAAAATGATTTGCAGTTCCCTAAAACTTAGGGGTATGAAAGCATTTTTGTTATCACTAAGGCTCTGTTGCAAAATAACCCATAGCTCATTAAGTGGCATATGAGGAAGGACAGAAAATGAAACTTCTTCAAAACTTTTATTTTCCAAGCTCTAAAAAGTACTCTATTTCTTCTCCTAACTGGTGAAATGTGCTTATTAGCCCTGGATCTGCTAATTATTTGTACAATCAACTTGCTATTGAGACCGTAGGCAACAAACAAACATTTGTTTCATTCACCTTTGCCTTTTTAAACAAACATTAGTGGCATCACATCATCTATTATCATACTATATGAAATAGCATACTGCTTTATAGGGGTTTACAGACTTCCTGTTTTTACCAATGTGCAGATGCTTTTGCTCTGTTCGTTTGAACTTTGTGATTTTTTTTTTTTTCAAAACTATTTCCATTTCTGCCTTAGAAAATACACTGACTTGCTCAGACCTGGGTAATAAACCATGCATTTGTTGAAATAAATGCTTTATAAAAGCAATAGCTTTTGCTGTGAGTAGCAGTTCCCCTTTATCGATGTTATAAAAATCCTTGAGTGTAGTTTTTAAAACATGAAAAGCATTTCCTGGACAACATCTTTCCCGCACAAAGCAGAACTGTGTTTCCCAGACCTACTGGAGACCTAGCGAAACAGGGTCTCTCAGTGCATTCCCAAAATTGCTTGTTTTTCATTTGTAATAACTTTTGCATTGTGTGATTAATGTGATGCTTCTGTGCGTGCTGCTTTGATGCTTTAAAGTCAATCTATAGAAATCCTGCATTTTGATAGAAATAAAGAGGTATTCATACTTCCCAACATTAAATCCATTACAATGCAAACCTAAATGAAAACTTTTTTTCTGTTCTCAAACTCAGATCAACATTTGACTTTCATTTTACACTTAATAAGCAAAATGCACCTTCACTTCCTACCTCACCAGCATAAGGATGAATTATAGAATAGTTTGTTTTAGCAGCAGGGAGCCAATAGTTTAGTGTGAAGCTGTTAAAAAAATATATATGTATATATAAATATATTTGCATAAGAGATGTAAGGTCACCTGCAGGATTTCAAAGCCTTTAGCAATACTTACTGATATCAGTGAATATTGCTATCAATGCTAACTGCAGTATGGTGGCTTGCAAAGTGCTGTGGTCCCTTTGAATGCTGTGGCCTGGAGCTTAAATGTGCCAGATTTTTTAATGGACCTCCAATAATGAATGTTTAAATGTACGACAATAATCAAATGTCAAATGTGCATCTCCAGATCTCCAAGTCTCTTTAAAATGAGCACTAATCAGGAAGCGAGAGTCAGGCTTAAAGATGTTCTTTTAAGTTGCTGCACTATGAACATACCTTGGGCACCACAGTCACTGTTGATTTATGTTATTCAGCACTTACATGGAGTGATTGCAGCCCTTTGCTTACAGGGATTCCCAGTCTGGGTCCTGCTGCTGTGCTGTGATTCTGCCACAAACCAGGTGCCTAGGTGTTATCTCATGAGCTCTGTCTAAAACTAGGGTAACTCTTCTAAAGAATTCACCCGAATGAGGTTTTAAACTGGTCATTAAAGTGGTCATTCTGCAATAGAAAAAAAATGTATTCAACTGCTGCTGAATTCATATGGTAAACAAATCAGGAGAGACACCTAATCTCTTGTTACTGGTAGCAGTATAAAACAATATGCAAGAGAACAATACATTACCTTTTTTTTTTTTTTTTTTTTTTTTTTTTTTAAGGAGAAGTTTAGAAGTGACTTGGACAGTGGTAGTTAGGGAACAGAAAGTGCCTTCAGAGCATCTGCCCAGGGCTCCATCAACCTGCTCTATTGCATTAAGTGTTCTCATTTGCATGGATGTAAGTAAGATTTCCACATTAACCCTTGTCTACACAGGGAACAGTATTCAGTGAGTGAGATATAGACCTTCAAGAGCTTTAGCTAGGGCTTAGATGCTTACTAGATGCTGCTCTGGAGAGTTTAATGTTTCAGTGTATTGTAAAGTCACAAGTTGTCTCAGTAATAAATTTGTCGTATAACTGAGCTACTACGTGCACCATGAGATGCATAAGTGGTTAGATGACTCTTTCTTCTACCCAGTTACTCATACAAATGAGACTTTGAAACCCATCTGATTTGTATGTGCAACTTAGGCTTTGGGATCAACTGCCCATCGCTTGGGAATACATGACTTCTTTTTAGTTTTGAATGGCGTGTTCTACCTTCTGGATACAGTTTCTCACTCATAGACTTATTCTTTGATTGACTTGATTTCTTCTCGTGAGTGCTCAGTTATAAACTGCTTTCAAAGCTGTTTTGCTGCTTGCCCAAAGGAACCCTGACTGTCTGCCAAGACAAGCTCCTCTTCATCCTCCTGGTATCTGGCCAAACCCAAAACACACTGTAGTGGAAAACTCGCATCCCAGCTCTTCCCAGTGTGTTTGGGTGGTAGGCGCTCCAGGGTTATGCCAGTCCGTAACTTGTAATATTTGGTCGTATAAAGCTATGGTCTTACTTTGCCACATGACTGAAAGATTAGGCTTAATATCAAACAAAACGAAAGAATGTGGATAAATTAGACACGTTTCCATAAGGTAAAAGTTGAAATATTCAATTGTAAAGCTGGAAACGACAACAAAAACAAAAGAGTGCCGTTAGCTACCTGGAACTTTGACTTCATTCACAACTGTTTTTTTTCATGTTTTCCTCTCACAAGGGGTTACTTAGTGCTGAGATACATCCTAGCAATTATTTCCTTTGGCTGATGTGGTTTTTGAAAAGCAACCTCTTGCTTTGGTAGTGTTACTTATACCCCTCGTCTCTTTTGCATGCAATTGGAATTTCAAGGAATACTCTCCTTTCTCTGCTACAATGTCGTTATTGTCTCCTCTGGCTTTTCTTGGACAGTAGAGGTTTGGTGGGTTTTGTTTTTTCAATGACTTTATTTTCCCTGCTCTGCTTTCCTCTTTTAAAGAATTTTAATTTAAATTAACACCTCTTGCAAATGCATAGGGAGAATGCTTTCCTTTCACATCTGCAGCACTGGAACTGTTATTTCTGCTTTTTGTGTAGTGCTCATTAGTGCCCACAAATCTTTGGGCAGATTGTGGAATTTGTAAAATGTGATCAGTTTATGCCTTAAGGACTAATACACCTTGTTAACATCCTGATAATCTTATTCCTGACACTAAGGTGTGTAGGGAGTAAATGCTGTACATATCCCACAGGCATCATTTTGAGGCACTGCAAAGTTTTAATTTTATCCATTCATTGGTAAATTATGAGCTCCATTGGCTTCATAAAATGTAAGCAAGCTTTATTAAGAGATGCCTGTGACCAAATACCTAACGTGAAATTGCAGAAACACATAGTCCCAGTGAGTCTCCTTTACAGAGAAATGCAGGTGAAAATTGGTCCATCATTTCATGCATAGAAACTGTTTCCAGATCATTGCTTGTAAATGTAAACTGCTAAGCAGCTAAATCAGTGTCCTGAGTCAAGAACAGATATGCAGATGTGGTGGATTTTTTAAATCAAGCTTTTGATTATTTGCAGATTATCCTAAAAAAAAAAATACTCATTTATTTCGGTTCAAGCATACCCAAATGATATGTTTAGGGCCAGCCAAACCCTTGCAAAGAGGACAGATTTTTTGTCTGGATTTCTTCGGAATTGGTCTGATCTCTGGTTCAAAATTCATGCCCTGATATCGGGAAGGATTTATAAATGAGCACAGCACGGTTGCTAAGGAAACAACATTTTATCCCTGAAAACTGAGTCTTGATGTGAAACACCAGCTTAGCAATGCAGTAGGCATAAGCGTGCCAATAACAGATCCTCTAAGTCATATTATCTGATGCTACTTTCTTACACTGATGGCATGGTGCCTAGGAGCAAAGCAGCTAGCACAGTCCTGATTTGAACCAAACTTCACGTGCCAGCTTTTCCCTCTTACAGTATCGAGCAATTTAGAATTGTTTTGCTTCCAAAAGCAAAGGATTGTTTTCAGTCACTCTTAAGCACCATCATTCATCATGTTAATATATATATATATGTGTGTGTGCATATATATATACACACATATATATATGTATGTATATGTATGTATTTAGATCTAGGCTCCACATAAAGTCCTGCTAAATATCACCTCTGTCCTCAAAACTAACGAGTAATGGAGGGAACACTCCAAACTAGTCACATCAAGAATCTTAACTTCAGAAAGTAATTTTCAATCAGTATGAGAAAAATATTTGTGAGTGTTTTTTTTTTTTTTTTCTCCAATATTTGTAACAGGCCTTGAATTGAACCTGTTTCATTGTGCTCTGTTGTCAGACTTGATTTTTGCTGCTGTTTGACTTGTGTCTGCTCAATAGATCTGTAAATCTCATAAGGTATTTTGAACTTCATTCCAAGAGTTGTTTAGGAGAGAATAAGGAGAAAAGTCTTGTGGAAATCAATGCTAATGATTCTGAACTTGAAGATATATTCTAAGATAATTCCTTGTTTCAGTTTTCCTTTTTCCATTTTCTTTCTATTGGTGATAGTTTCTTCTACCAGCAAGCAAGACTTTTAAGGTAACAGAGTATAAAATTGGAAGGAACAAATGTATAGTGTTTTTTTTTCTTGGCAGAAGGACATCAATTTGCCCTTCCTAAATGAGCTAATGATGATCCAATAAATCTAAGTCATGCTGTTTGTTGTCGACTTCTTTTAACAGAACCGACGGTTGGAGACATTTGGTCTGAGCCTTTACTATGGCCAGATCCTTTTGCAACTTTGGACAAATAACTTGAACTTTATCCTTCTGTTTACAACTCTGTGAAATTAGGTTGTGTTTGTTGGATGTTTTTTATGACTAAATGAAATTATAGGTTATTTGCGAAGCTCTCTACAAAAAGATTGTCTTTCTATGAGCCAGTGGAAAGCAAGTGCGGGAATGTTAAAGTTGATATTCAGGCAGGCAACTTAACTGCTGAAATTCTCATTGATCACAGATGAACAAGAGGCCTTGAACTCCATCATGAAGGACCTGGTAGCGCTCCAGATGGGCCGCCGTCACAGGCTGACTGGATTCGATACCATGAAGAATAAAGACACCGCTCACTCCAACAAGCAGGTAACAGGCTAATTAATGAGACTTGCAATTGGTCCCTGGAGGCAGAAGGGCCAAAATAGAGTGGCAGTGAATCTTATGTTTGTGTTCTGCCCTGTGCTTTTGACACCTGGTGTGGGATTAGCCCCCGATTCTCTTTGTTCAGGTCATGTTAGTAGGTGGATATCTTTGTCATTTGCTTGTCTTCTGGGACTAAAGATGATAGAGATTCTGTAATTTGAACAGCTCATAATTCTGCCTTCCTTCCACACAAATCCTTGATGGAGTGTGATCCGTGTAGACAAGCTAAGAAGTTTACCAAGTGATTTTCTTGCTTTGCAGCCCATGCTGCCTCGTTTTCAAGTAATAACTTTTTTTTTTTTTTTAAGAAAAAACACAATGCCAGCAGTCCACCCCTCTTGACCAGCCCTGCAATAACAAACCAATGTGCCTCTGCAGTAGATGAAAAAAAAATTCCGGTAAGAAAACTGGCTTCCAGTTCAATATTAGCAGTTATAAACCAGGCGTGTGTTTTTAAAACTGTGTGCAGTGACCTTTAAAGAGTTTTCAAGCAGGTGTGGAAGGCCAGGAGAGCTTTCCTTTACTAACTGCCATGGAGCTACAGAATGCAAGATGGGTTAATTGAAAGGACTGATTTCAGTGAAACTATAATAAATTTGCTTCACACAGTGAAAAAAGGAAATACCTCTTTACGGGTGTCTGGATAGAGGTAGCATCTTTAAAGGGAAGGATTGTCTGGAATTACTGAGTCGTATGAAAGAAGGGAATGAAACTAACCTTCATTTGGGTAAGAGGATGTGAGGTCCATTTTCAAAAAGAAATACTTTTCCCAAGGTAATAAAGTGGCAGGCCCAGTACTTCAAATTTTCCCTACTTTCTTTTTATGTTCTTGGAGACTTCCTTCATAGATTAAAAAAAAAAAAAAATGCATTCACTTTCTAATATAAAGGAAAGAAAAAAAAATACAGCTCTGTCAGTGCTGCATTTTGACTGAAATACTTCAATGGAAAAAGAGCAATTTCAGTCGAGGTGTGTTTGTCCATTATTGTCTTGGAAGAACTAAATAAAGTTAATTGTGATTAGACTAAGGTTAGACAGAGAAGTTGCCTCCTTCTACTTGTCTCCTTATTACAGGCTTAAACTTTTTGGAGGCAGGCTTTAAAGTTCTTGACTGTCTCATTCTTTGTCTGCTCGTAATCTACTTGTTCAGCTGGGATCTGGGAATTCCTTGAGCGTGCTGGACAAGTCCATCGGTGGAGTAGTACAAAATCCTTTCCAAATCTTTGAGGCATAAATTCAGAAATGTCTTAAATCAAAGTCTGTAATCCGTCTGTATGATAACCCATTGCATATGTGGAATACTAAAGCACCAGACCTGGATTTGCTTTCTTGCTCATCCCTTAGGACAGCTTATGTGAGTTCCTCTATAAAAATGGTTTATAACGGCAGTGAATTAACTGCATTTTCGTAGGAAATTAAGAGCTAGATGTTTAATTCCCCTAGTTTCTCTGTGAAGCATAAACACCAAGATTACTTTGAATACCTTTCCTTAGGTCTCTGAGAAATAGACATAAATGGCCAGTGTCCAATCCTTTTGAAAAAATCATCCAGAGATAGAGGCCAAATAGTGTTACTGCCAATGATTTTTTTCCCCTTCCTTTTGTTACAAATTAGAGGTTTAAAAGGGGGGCAATGAAATTGAAAGACTTAGTTTACCTAGGTACCAGGAAGTAAAAGAGGGATTTCCATGAAGCCTTGAAAACTTGTAGGAATGTCTGATTTTAAGTAGACAAAAGGCAGTTTTTGTCACTTAGTGTTTTCAACGTTTGTATATCACGAGGCCAGAAATTTAATATAAAATCACATTTGCTTAATTTCATCGGAATCGTCCTGTTTATTTCACTTATATGGAACTTCTTAGAGTAGCATAACAAAAAATGAAGGTGTAGAGCCTTCCTTCCAGACAGTCCTAGTATAAAGACGTAGTTTCTCCATCTGTTATTCCTCAGACTCAATTTCTTTTTCATCAGCAGCTGTCTGGAAGGCATCTTTTATAGCTTATTATCCCTATGCTGTTTGTTGCTTTATTTCCTTTACTGTTCAATCAAAATGAGAGCTCTTTAAAATTTTCTTTATTTTGATGGCTTTCTCTAGTAAATTCCTACTCCTCTCACATCTGAGAAAACAGCTTTGGTAAAGCTGATGTGTAAATTACCCACCTGCGAATTATTGTTGCGCTGATTGGAAAGCTCGTTTGTCATGATCAATTATGTGCTGACAGCCCTGCTGCAGGAATACTGTGTACTCACAGTGATTGCATGGGTCCCTTTGAACTGCATTCTTGACCACTAGGCCTGCCAGATATTTCCTCTAGCTAAGGAGCATTTCCTGGCCACATTTTTTTGAAGTTCCTAGATGTATGATTGCCTATTGTCTAAGGCTTTCACAGATGGCTTAATCTACTCCAATCACATAAATTGTGCAGCAGAAATTATGGAGCCTTATCAGAGCAGATTTTTCCCTTTTATTTTTATCTTTGTGACCTAAATTGGGATTTCAACTTTGATCTCCAGAGTTTAAAGTTCATCACGTTGACTCTTCCATGATATGTAGCATCTTCTGAGTTTACAGCATGATGTACAGGTTATATGGTTAGTGCTTTTAACCATCTGTCAATATGGCCAGTGACCTCTTTGTACTTTAAAGGATGACACAGTTAATTTGTTGGTAATTTCATAGTAAAGGCTGAGTTTTTGCAAATGCAGATACTGTATCTGTTTCTCTTTTGTGCCAAGAAAAAGTCATACTTGCACAAAGAAAAGTGGCATTAGCTAGACTCTATTTCAGGCTTCTCCTATACAATATTAAAGATGGATTAAACTTTTTATATAGTTAAAATATATTTCAATGTCCTCTTATTTCAGTGGCAATTAATAAAAGTTATGTTGTTTCCACCCCTTTCCATGGAGACATTCTGTGCTGAACCCTTATTTTAAACTCAAATCAAAGAGAACTTATTAATAGCAAATCAAATGGTTGAGAGAGATTCTGTAATTGCAGAAGACTTGTGATTGTGGTAGGCATCCTTTTAATTTTAAATTACCTTAATTTGTGTTTGAGCCTTTAAAATCATATAGCTCCTTCACATGCTTTGTTACATATGTCAAAGACTTTCATAATGAAGTAACCTTTTCTTCTCTCTTATGCAGAATGATGTAAGGATTAAGTTTGAACATAATGGGGAAAGACGGTAAGTCTGTTTTTGCTACTTTGCTTCAAACTTTGCATAGTAGAATAACTGAGTAAGGTTAATTTTTTGTCTGAAGGACAAAAAAAAGACCAACAAAAAAAGTAGTTGATATATTAAATGTGTTCTGCTGTGTAAGAGGCACACTTAAGTGAATTTTTAAAACTTCTTTCTCTTTAAATTCAGCCTGATAGTCTCTTTATTTTAGAGACATTCCCTTTTTGTTTCATTTAACTAAAAACAAATGAAAGTGATTGAACTAGCTTCATTCTTTTCTAGTTTCTCACTTCCTGATGATCTATCACTATTACTGTCCTGCTGTGACTGAGTACCAGATATGGCACAGGAAGGTTTTTTTTTTTTCATTGGCCTAAAAATTTCCATGTTATTTCCTCTAATACTTGGTTTTAAGACACATCTTTTACAAAAACCAGAACTATATTAGCATTTATGTGTTTACAGTGTTGTTTCCAATGAATAAAATTTAGTTGAGTCTTTCAGTTTCCCTGTAGGGACATGAGAATCTTGTCTGAAATAACATACCTTTCACCAAATATAAGCATTTTATGAATTGTATTATTCCAGACACAAGATCATGCCTGAAGGTTAGAAGGTCACCTTCAGTCACCAAGCTTTAATCTGTCCTTCAGAAAGGTCTTGTGAAAACTTGTCATGCATTTATTATGCGTTTAATGGTCACATTTATTACCAACAAAATGAATAGATCTGTTTTAATGTATCAAGGTGAAATTTGTGTGCTTGGTTACAGTTTCAAGAAATTAAATAATAGACCAGTGAAGCCCATTGTTCCTAGCTGCTTGAAACTTTGCTCTGTTCCTAAATCACTTTAGAGCGTTGCTAATGCCCAGGCCTCAGTTTGAGGATATGTTTTAGTGTGCACGCTCCCTGATGGACTGAAATTTGGAGTGTGGTGCCAGTGTTAGTTATAGCTCACTATTAATGCAGAAGCAACTGTGAAATGCAAATGTTGTATCAGTGGGAATTACTTGAGGACTTAATGGTGCCTAAAAGTTTCAAAATATGTCCCAGAAAGCCCCTTATTTCCCTTCTAATTGAGCGAAAATCTTTATATTGTTATAGCTCCTCAATGCCAGTGAGAACATAAGGGAAGCCTGCAGGCCTGTTTGCAGCTTCTTCAGGGCTCTTCTTGAGCCCTTTTCAAGAGGCAGGGAAAAAGAGATCTTAATGTTATACTCCATTTGCTTTTTTCTGAAGAAATTAATTAGATTGTAATCATTAACTTTTATGTTAGTCCTTGTTACCTCGTGTAAGAATCCTTTGGTTTCTGCCTTCCCAGACAACAGAAAACAGCAAGAATTTGTGGTTTTATGATATCTTGAAAAAAAAAAAAGGCATTTTTGTGTTTGATACAGGACAAGCAGTTTGCACGTATCCTAAGATCATATTGCTGACTGGGCTGCTTATGCACCCCAGCACCCTCCTTTGTCAAATTTAGGGGGGAGCGGAAGGGGGAGCTTTTTTTGTTGTTGCTAGTGCAGGCATTGGAGAATTGCACATAAATTCTTCCTAAAAAAATCAAACTGTTCCACTCACCAAAGTTTTGCACAGTGAATTTGGTCACTAAGAAAAATGGGTCTTGTTGGTGCGTGAGGAGAAAATTCAGAAGCAATCATAGCTGTCGTGTACTGCATGCTTAGAAAAGTGTGGAGAAAAGGACCGACTGCCAATGTCAAAGGCATCGTGGAGACTATAGCAGAGCTGCTGTGACCTGTCACAGCTACAGCGCTATGACAAGGTACCTTGGAAGGGAGGTCTTGTCACCGCTCTACTGTCATCCTACCTGCCCTCGCCTGAGCAAGGGCATTTAAGATAGCACAGAGCTCTGGGGAGAAGAAAGGTTTTTCTGAAGTAGCATTAAAATGAAAAGGGTGATTGTGTGTTACTCTAATTATGCAGTTACGCTTGCCTGAATTCCCCATTCCCAAAGTGGTATGCAGTTACAGACAGCAAGCTTGCACTGAGAATGTAAGTGTGTGTGTTTGGTTTCAGAGGAGCTGCCAGGCCTAACCACAAATATTTAAGGTGGTCAGTCAGGAATGGGCTCCTTAAACCCTGAAGTCCATGATTTTGTGTTAGAAAAGTGCACAGAGTTTTTAAACTAATAGAATTTGTGGCACCTGAGAACAGCTCTGCTTTTTAATGCCCTGAGAATAGAATGGAAGCCTTTATAAGAGACTTCAGTTCAACCAAGAGCCAAATTACATTTGTACAGTGCCAGAGTACTGTAATTTAACGGATGAGTTTTTTAGTAATATGTAGAAAATGTTATTGTGGGCTGCTTTTTTAACAAGGACAATTATTTCGAAATAGCCGAATGTTGTAGGACCGGTAGCAAGATGAACTCTTCCTCGGAAGAGGCTGAGGAGGCCATCTAACTGTAGAGCTGTTTAAAGCAAAAGCAACATATAGTGAAAGGGTACTGAGTGCTGGCAAAACGTGCTGGATTGACGTTTTGGAAAGTGCCTCTTGTCCAAAAGGCAGGTTCAGCAGAAACTCTGTGAGCTTCCCCAGAGAGAGTTCAGGATTTTGTTGTACTGAAACAAAGAGTCGTCCCTGTGAACGAGACAGGTCTTGAGTTTCTGTGGTCTGCTCATGTCTTCCTATTTCAACCTGGTGGCAAAATTGCCAACTGGTGCTAAATGATTGCAGTTTTTATGGCAATTCCTGAGCTACGAGGAGCTGTGCTAGCACAGGTTGTTTCACACTGCAGCGGTGGGATGAGCAGCTCTGAGTGATCCACAGCTTTGCGGATGGTCAGTCGCTGTCAACAGCATCCCAAAACCACTCAGCCTACCAGGAGTCGGTGTGGGCTTCTGGAGCCTGGAGAAGCAGGCAATGAGAAGTCCAGGAAAAATGAACCCCAAAAGAGGAACAAATATCCATCAGGGCCTCACACAGCAAAAAGAGTAGTTTTCTGAACATTAGACATCCATGGTTTGCTAAAATATGGTCTAGTGGGTTGTAAGCTGTAGTTTACATTTGAATCCTTGATTTCTTGACCCAGTGTTTTCTTCCCTTGCTGATTTGTGCTCTGAAGAGAGGGAAAATAGTCTGTTTTAACTGCTGTCAAGGTAGGGACTTTCTGAATACTTGGCGAGTTCCTACAGAAGAACATTCCAGCAAAATAAACAGTCATAGAAGCTTTGCTGGAACTTCACGTTGCTTCTTTGCCTAACGCCGTATAGTTTTTATTCCTAGACAGGCAAAACAATCGTAAATACTGAAGAAGGAAAACTGTGCTGTCTTTTTCTGAAAAGCGTGCCTATGCTGCTGGATTTTGCTGGGTTCCCCGAGGATGGCTCTGCCAGTTGCCATCTGGATTTCTGGATTTCTTGCAGCCCTGTGTGTACATTAGTCTCAAACTACCTGTCATTCAACTGGCAAGGAAATAGCTGAATATTATAATAGTATGTCAGGAGGTCTGGGCTCAGAGAAAGCGATGGGGATAATTTACATTTGCGCAAGATTTCTCATGCGAGATGGTTGGTGGAGGTGCCCAGAGATACAACACCCAAGAAAAATATCTTGTGAATATTATTTTAAATGTTCCTTTTCTTCTGAGGTAGGGAGGAAGCATGAGGGGTTGAGACAGATAAGAATATTCTGTATTATGGCAATATATTCAGGCAACTGTGCTCTGATATCACAGCTGAAGCAGTCTGTAGGTTTTGATCCATTAGGACTCTGTGGTCTAAAGCAACAAAACAAAATTGAAAAGAAAGAGAAAGAAAGAACAGCAAGGGCTAACAGTTGCACACAGTTGATTTGGCTTCAGCTCTTGACAAAAGTGTCCAGGCTGTGTTGCTGTGGTTTGAAGGATAGCTGCAAAGGCAGTGTCGTGATCCTGTGGTTCAGGTGTTTGAAGCTCTGGTCTGGGCTTGCAGAGCAGCCGCTGAGGAGGGAATGTCAAAGACCAACCCTGGGGTGCAGATTTTCAGATACCTCTGTGTGTTTCTGCTGGTACGGCTTGCAAGCACTAACTTGCTGTGAGCATGTTGTTGAAGCCTTTTTTTCTTTTAAATATTTTTTTCCTTCTTTTCTAATTTGATTGTATGGTCAGATACATCTCTTAAGTCAATCAATGATTCCCTTTCCTTCCAGAATTATCCCGTTTGTCCGTCCCGTGCGTTACGAAGATGTGCAACAGAAAGTGAAAACAGCCTTTGGGCAGCCGCTGGACCTCCACTACATGAACAACGAGGTACAGAGGGTTGTTATCAATGCTCAAAACACATTGCAATATGATATTAATGCTCAAAATGTATTGTGTCTGTTAACAGTAATCTAATTTTCTTGTCTTAGCTGCTCTGGACACCTTGATCTTCCCTTATTTTTGTTTTTTTTTTTTTGTTGTGGTTGCATCCCTTGTGAAAGGAGTGCAAAACTTCATTCACCAGTAGAAATCTGACAAAAATGAAATTGAAGTGTTTCTTTAGTGTTAATAACACACATTCTGAGTTGTGGACTATACAAGAGAGGACCTCTTAGCATAATTTGACAATGTTTTATTATCAGTCTTCAAATTATTTTCTGAATCCCTCTATAAAAGCCTTAATCTTCCTTGTATTCATCTCTTATGTGAAACCATTTTTCACTTGATCATTAGATCTGGGTTCATAAATATTCTGAGACAATGTTCTCATCAGAGAAACAAGAGTCTGTCTCTGACTTACTCTTTGGAATCTAAAAAATTGGATAGTAATTAATCTTCCTGTGGATGCTGCCATAGGGAAATTTGCATAGGGTCAACCAGTCTCTGGTGGTGTGGGGGGAAAATCACATCTTAAAGACAGTAATGTGATGAAAAATTGTGGGATAATTAAGCAGTTGAGAACTTTATATTCTGGGTTATTTTCCTAATGTTTATATCAATTCCTGTTTTGCAAGTATACTCATTTTTTCTTTTTTTTTTTTTTTGTCTTTTTTTTTTCTGTTCTATATTTTGCAGTTATCTATTCCTTTGAAGAATCAAGATGACCTGGATAAAGCAATAGATCTCTTGGACCGAAGCTCTAATGTGAAAAGTCTCAGAATATTACTACTGTCTCAGGACAGAAACCATGTAGGTAACAGCTTCTGTGGCACTGCAGTAAAAGTGAAGGTTTCTACCTTTAAGCTTTGAAATGCAGCAGTATTCTGCTGCGGAGAGTAATATGAATCAGCAGGGTTGCTGTGCTTCACATGCACACATGCATATGTTGTATGTCTTTACTTTGACTAAGCTATAGGTATCATTTTTCCTCCTTGTTTCAGCAGGTGTTTAGGGACTAAAACATTGAACAGAGATTTGAAGCCGTGATTATGATGGAGATTTATTTAGAAAACCCTGTGACTGTTTGCAGAAATACTTAATTTTGTTCATAGAGGTTTTTTTAGTTTTGATTGATAGCACAGTGTCAAACCTGCTTGTAATAATCCTGTTCTTAAGACTTAATCTTGAACACTTATTCTTGAAGAGTCTTTTTTTTTTTTTTTTTTTCCCCTCTGGAAGAAAAGCCTCAGGACACTTTTTAATGACGTTTTTTCCCCATCTGTAGTTTATTAATTTGTATCCAGCCTACTATGGAGAAATTAAGTTCCTTTTCCCTAATAATAAGGCTAAAAACAAGTTACTTTTGCCGAATGATGAGGCATATTCACACCTAAGATGAATCAGATTGTCTTGATTCACTTTCCTATGACACAAGGAGCTGTGGCAATGACTTTTAATGTAATTTTCACTTCTCAGCAGAAAAGATCATAATAGTTAGGTCTTTCAGGTGAGGCTCACAAATCTGCCTGTTTTGGGGAGTGAACTGAGCTGGAATTGAACTCCACTGGGGCAGAAAGTGTCAGAAGTTTCTTTTAATGATCTGCAACTGGAGAATTTTGTCAACTGATGCTGTTTTTTTTTTATCAGTCTTAATGTTGTACAGCTTTTAAAGACACTGATCTTGACTGCTTAGGTATTTTATTTGCAAATTACCAATTCTTTTGAAACATATGACAACTACCTGCTACCCTGATTATGAAATTATGTTGATAGCAGTTTCTCAGCCTAGAATGTGTCACTCCTTTTCATCTTCTGTGGGCTTGGAAGAATCAAACCTGTAATTCTTGGAACTGTCAAGAAAACTTAGAAATACTTCTCATTATTTATAAATTTGATAATCCATGTTAATTGAAATATAAAAACCTGCAAGGGTATTAACAGCACTTTCACAAATAATTGAATGCCAGAAGATGGAAAAATATAGAGAGGTTCATGCTGTTCCTTGTCCTATCACCTTTCCCTACGTATTAATTCCTGGCTGTTCTGAAGACAATACTTGGTAAAACAGTGCTCTTTTACAGCCCTCCATTAACCTCAGTGTCTTCAGGCTAGAAGCAAACAGACGTTAAACGATACTATCCAAACTTTACACAGGCCACCCACGCCATCCTACAATAAACACTTAGCCAATCTCATCCCTGCACCAGCCAGTAGCCTGTACTGTGGTGTTGCCCTTTTATTAGCTGTTTTTTCCTCTTTTGCTCAAAGCAGAAACAAACAGTGAAGTCTTCGGCAAGTGCCAGTGTTTCCCCCCTCTCCTCTGACTTCCTCTTCATCTCTGAGTTGCCTGACAGGAGAGACCTACATGTGATAAAGCAAAAGCCCACAAGTCTGAAGGAGGCTTCTTGGCTGCATGATCTCATCCCACTGAGGGAGCGGGAAGCATTATTTTTCCTGAAGTACAGGATGCAGATTTTGTTTTGGTTGTGCTCTTTTCTTTTTCTGGGGATGGAAAGGTAATGCCGTGACTTTGGCACAAATCTGTGTATTAAAAAAAATAACAGCAGTAGCTGTGTTACTAGTATGGAGAGTCTGTATTTGTGAATATTATTTATACTAATTTCCTTGTGCCTCTTGGTGCGGCTTATTTGTGCTCTTTATTTTCAGTCCTTTCTTTGTGCTTGGAAGCTAATAGGAAGAACTGATTAAGTTGAACACCTAGAGAACTAGGGCCTGGCCACCTATGTAAATGATGTGACCTGTGAACCCTTTATTCAGCCCCATGAGTTTTTTTCATGGTAATTTCTGCAATTGAAGACTGTTTTTTTTATTATTATTATTTTTATTTTTTTTAACCAGGTCCCACCCCCTTATTCTGTGCAAAAGATAGATTTTGCTTATTAAATGAGCACCTCTTCAATACTTTAACTTTTCCATTGTGCAACCTCATGTCTTATTTACCACATCCTATTCAAATGATTTTCAGAAAGCAGCATTTATTTTCTTGGTGTCTTTTTGGACAGCTGAGATGACTGGCAGCAAATGTAGATTCTTCCATGGCCCGGTTTTGAAGTGTGATACAGGCCCCTTTCCTGTGGATTTCGTGGACACCTGCTCATGGAAGACAAATACCAAGACTTGTAAATCCTGCCTGCGGTTCCAGGCTGTAGGAGAGCACGCTCTAGTTGTTCGACTCCTGTTTCACACTGTGATTGTGAAGCTTGTCCTGCCTTTACTGTTTCTCACCTATGAAATAATAAGATATCAGGCTCTAGGGCTGTTTCTGTTATATTCTTGCTACTAAACATAACTGCAACTGTTTAGCCAGACTGCTTGAGGTCCTCGATCTCATTTTCTTTTTTTCCTTTTTACCCAACAGACCAGTTCCTCATCCCATTCTGGACTGCCCAAACAAGTCAGGATTAAAACTTCCCAGTCTGTCGGGGATGTGAACACACCCTATCAGCAGCCAGAACCCAGAAGTAGGCATCTGTCTGTCAGTGAGTATTTTTGCCACTTCTGCTCGTGTTATTTTGTGAAACTTATCTTTTGGGTACTAGTATTTATGGTATAGAGTTCATGGAAACCCTTGAGAAATTGAAAGGTTATTCTAGGACATCACAGTTCATTTTCAAAGGCCCTAAATGTGTTTATGAAAGAATGTTTCAGAGCTCCTTGCTAAGTTGTTGAACAGCTGAGGAGCTACTAGAGAGGATGTCCTACAGCTGGCTTCATTGGGGTTAGAGATTTGGAAAGCTTACGTGGGTCCATTAAGCCTTTTTATTTATATTGGCAATTTCAGTTCATGAAATGTAGACTTTGTTTTCTTTTTTCTTTTCTTGATGGTAGGGCTTTGGAAGCAGTGCTACCTCCTTTAATCAGTGTTTTTCCCTGGCAGCACAGGAATTGCCCCTGCATATCTAACTAGTTCCCTCTTGTGGTGGTAATTACCTTACCAGAGGACTAGAGCACAAGGTTAGGGTGGTAGATTGGTCAAGCTGCACAAAAAATAGTAAAAACAGTCAGAGATAGATGTGCCCCTGCCTCATTTCCTTCGTGTTTCTTTTAGATTAATGAATTTGCATTCCATGGAAAGGTCCATGTAAAGCTCTGATAATGCAAATCTAAACCTGTGATTGTCAGATGTTATCAACTCAGAGCTTTTTCTGAAGTGAAGACCTTCAGTATTTTACAGGAAGGATTTACTGACTATATACACAGCTTACACAACATAGGATGCGCCATTTCGTGTGTTGATTTAGAGCAGCCACACACATATGTGTTTATTTTTAAAGCTTTTACCTGTGGTAGATCTGGCTGAGTTGTGCTAATTTGTCTGCATTATTCCCTTGTATAACTATAACATTGTGTTCAAATCAGTGGATGAAAGAGAGTCAAAACTGTAAACCTTTTATATTAAAAAACTAAAACATCTGAGACTCCTAAGATTTTTGGGGTCCTACAGAAAAGATTGTGGATTAGAACCTGGCTTCTTTGTGTGAAATCTCAGTGCTCAGTGAAGCAACAGATAGAAATGAGCTATATTAGGGTTCCGCATTGTGAAGGCTAGAGTCTAAGGTGTTGTAATGTATAGATGAACTTTGCCTAAAAGTGAGAAAAACTGAAGTCTGCTGGAAGCAGAAGCAGAGGTTGGGTTTGCTTTAAGAGATGTTTTAGAGCTTATCTACCCCACTGCTTCAGGCGATAGGTGCTGCAGATCACAAGGCCAGTACCAGGATTTGGCAGTTGCCAGTGCTGGTTTCATTCCATCTGCTCAGCAGAAGAGGAGCATAAATCACCTGTGAATCCAGGGTAGGGGTAAAATCCTAACAGTATTTAGGGTAAAATCCTAACAGCATTTAGGGTAAAATCCTAACAGCATTTTAGGTCAACGTCTGCAAATCAACTTCTAGTGCCAAGTAAGAAATCTGTTAAAAGTAGAACCAGTAGTCTGCATATTGGCTCAGATCCACATTGTCCTGACCAAAACTAACTGGGAGGAAAAGCTCATCAGAGAAGGACTTTGAGAACTAAACTAGTAGTTCTCTGTTGGACTTGCTTACCAAGCGTGTTTGAATCCTGTCCAGAGGCTGCTGATCCCCTTTTAGTCAGGTAGCTTTTGTGAGGTGGCAAACAAACAAAGAATAGTGCTCAAATCTCATGAAATATGTGCCTGAAACTGGTACAGAAAGGGTTTTCCCATCTCTTTTTCTGTTTGCCTATTAACTTAAACTAGAGCAACATTCCTTGGAGCTATGAAGAAAGCAGTGGTATCCATGCTTGTCTGAACATTACATTTCTTTTCTTCACAGGCAAATTCAGTGCCAGAAATATTTATTTTAAAAAAATCTTTCCCCTTTATTGGCATTCTGAGGTATCCAAATAGTGATGCCAAAGCTAACAGACTGTACTGAGTGTCTGTCGTGGGTAAACTGTATAGTAATGAGGGGCCCCTTTTGTATCGCTGTTGCACAGTCTCTATTCTCTTATCCCTGCTTATTGTCACTTTGATAGGCCTGTCTTTCATCAGTCAAGAAAGTATGAATTTCATTTAATAAATATTTAATTTGACACATTCATAATATATGAATTAAAATAAAAGAGCAGACTGCTGCCTTATTGAGGTCCAGAAGTGTTCCAGCTTGTCCAATAGTTTTTTGGCCATAGATCAATCTTAAATCAATTCCTTCTTCCCCTTTTTCCTATCTTGGATTTTTGGAGAGATATACCCCATTTTCCTAGAGTTTCAGACACAGAAACTTTCATTTCCTCACGTGGTCTGAACAGGAAAGTTGCTTGCATGCAGCAGATAGACTTGTGTAGTTCCTGTATCCTAAAGCGGACAGACCTTGAGCCTGCTGTCACCAGTCCAGAGATTTGAAAATAAAATAACTTCTATTTAAAAAAAAAAAAAAAAAAAAAAAGTTGCTAAGCATTCTGGCAGCACTTGTGTTTTTTTTCCAGTCACTTCCTTTGATATACATTGATTTAGTGCCGACTTCCCTTTCCTGCCCAGTGATGGTGGCCTTTCACAATAGTGCCTGGGCTGACGCCAGCGGGACTCGGGCTCCGTCAGCACCGTGACACTGTGTCGGAAAGAGTGAAAGTGCTCCCGTGCCTGGGGCGGCCACGGAGCACGCGCTCGTGTTTACCCGCCCTCCGGTTGGCTTGCAGTATCACGTGAGCCAACTTGGAAAATCAGGTAGTAACTCGCAGCAATAGATTTTTTTTGCCTGCAGTCCACCATGCACACCAAGCCACACCAGTGTTTTTCATTCTGCATTTCTCCACAAGGAGCACAAACCAGCTTTTGATTAGATTCTACCAGCATTTGCCTTCCCTCTTTGTTACAGCAATTTCTGTAGAAAATATTTTCCTTGGGAGAGTAGTTGCTGGTCTTTACCCATCTTTCATAGCACCTGAGTACACACAGTTAATTAAAGGCAGCATCATAAAGAGCACAGCTTGAGAGGTGATCTTGCAACTCTGCTTCTGACTTCACGAGTGACCTTGCGTAGGTTGGCTGGACCACAGCATTTCCTGGCACTCACAATCTGATTTGGTGGATAGGTCACTGCAAATGAAGGATTTTGTGCCTTCCTGTTTCTGAAGTAGCACCTTCAAGATCTGCAACGAATAAAGAAATGCCAAGGGTCAAGCTCTTCTCAGTAGGTAGCACAACAAAAACTCCTTAGTACCATAACAGATGACTAAAATGTTTTTCTCATCTTTTTGCTGCTAGACTCTGTCCTTTTAGCTGTCTCATCTCAAAAGCGGCAAAACTGACCTCAGTGTTTGTTTTCCAAGCTGGTTGCACTATTCCAGTTTCACACAATAAGACAGATTGCTAGATGTGTTAAAAAGGTAGCACAGTGCTCTTGTAGGATGTTTAAATTGCTCAGTGTCAGTATAATTAGCTCAGCTGAGGATAACTAGCGGGGGCAGTACTGTCATTAAGGGTAGATGATACTGATTGTGGCAGACATGTAATAAGGAGAATAGTTTGGTGTTTTCTTTAGCAAAGTTTAGCAGTGGAGCAAAATTCATGCCCTTGTTAGAAAGCCAGGGATTCCTGGAGTCTTGGTAGATTCCAGCCTGCTTTACTGAGATGATTAAATTATGCTTGGGCACAAGAGGGCAGAGATAAGTGACTGCTCTATTAAGAGCTTCACCAGGAATATTCCTAATCTTTCTTGCCTTTTGATATTGCACCTCTCAGTTCTGTTTCTGTCCAGACTGTAAGGTTCACTCCCAAATTGCTGTGATCATTCAGCTGAAGCAGTAGAGGTGAATACTTTGACTTTATGCTTTATATACATGCCAGTACAGACTCCTTTTGGTAAGTGCGCGCTCCAGAAGTGTCCTCCTTTCTGGCCCAGGTTCCCAGAACACAGGCCGAAGTTCACCGCCGCCAGGGTACGTTCCGGAGAGGCAGCAGCGCATTGCTCGCCAGGGCTCCTACACCAGCATAAACAGCGAAGGCGAATTCATCCCAGAAACCAATGAACAGTGTGTGAGTATGAGCACTAGGGTGAAGAAAAATAAGTGCAGCTGTTAAGGAACTTATTGCTATTATCTAAGCCCTTTTTTTTGCTCTATCGATAGCTGGAGTTGTGTTAGCAGCTACTAATACTTGTTCACTTATACTGTGTTCCAACCATGTTTGTATATGTGTAAATGCAGTGTATGTGTTGGACTGCTAGAAGCAGTTGCTGTACGTGTTGTGCGTAGTCTCCCCACCTCTGAATGAGTGCCATAGCTTTGTCATGCATCGTGTATATAGCTTGGTTTCCTATTATCAGGGTGATGTGACCCTCTTGCGTTTAAAATTGCAGTCTCCATTTAAAAAGTAGGAAATAAGGCCATACTAAGGCCAACGTGCAGGTGGGGACAACAGCTTCTGTTCTGAAGTCACTTGGGATTAAAGCCCAGCATGCTGGCCAGTTGGAACTATCTTGATGTGAACGTTTAAAGCAGAGCGATGGCTCAAATATGATATGTCCTTAACTCTAACAAATTATGAGAGAGAGAGAAGGGAAAAATGTTCGTTCTAACCAGCTTTCGTCTCCCCTGTTTGTCTGGATGTTCTTCAGGCAGTTACCAATTCTGATCCTCTTGCACAGCTGATGTTGCCGTGTGACTTCTCTTGTGTTGCAGATGCTGGACCCCTTAAGCAGTGCTGAAAACTCTGTGTCAGGAAGCTGTCAGTCTTTGGACAGGTCAGCAGACAGGTACAAACATGCAAGTTGGTAGGAACTCAGATGTGCTCAAATTGAAATGTCAGTAGCATCTGTGTGAAAATCTGTTTTCCATCTTATAAGTTTTCCCATAGAGAAAGAGGATCTTTTTCCACCCCAATATCCCAATATCCTTCTTACAGAGAATTAACTACATCTTAAGGCTGTTTTATTTTCTGGCAAAACCATGTATCAACAAACTGGTGCTTTAGTAGTCCTATGTTATAAATACAAAGTTTTAAAGAGTGCTGTTTGTGTGTAGGCCCTGAGAACATCTGGCTGCAATGTATTTAAAGCCCTTTAAGACAAGGCTCTACTTGTTCATTTAAAAAAAAATAAAAAACAAACTATTCAAAGGTACAGCAATATATCATTACACAAGATTCCTATGTCCTACAAGATACAGCATTGATGTCAAAGGAAATGGGGGAGCTCTGCATATCAGGTTTGATATACTCGCGTTCCCACTTTTCTTTGCAGATGATGGTGCTGATCTTGTGCAGGTATTAGGAACAGTGCTGCCCTTGAGCATCTAAATGTGTATGTAAAGAAGAGTATGAATTTATAGATGGCTTAGGGTACTTAGGCTTACTGGAAGGGCCCTGCTTATTTGGGGAGAAACACAAGGGATTGATGTTATAAATTTGTGTTCCGGCCCATCAGTTTTTGACAAAGAGGAAAGTGAATACAAGTTTTCAGGACAGGAACTCCTATCCCTCATGGAAAACCACCTAGGGCAGTGGTCCCATTCTTTAATTGCCTGTGAGCTGTGTACTGCAAGCAATATCCTGTTTGCTCTTCCTCTTAGCTTTAGTTTCAACCTTGTATTACATGTGGCTGCAGGAAAACTGGCTCTCAAGCCATACCAGCACGAAGCTATTTTGGCTGGTATTTAAAGTCCTTGTAGGTTTATCTCCAGCAAAGCTTATATTTGCCTTCTTTCTTTAATAGCCCTTCTTTTCGGAAGTCACGAATGTCCAGAGCACAAAGCTTTCCTGATAATAGGCAGGAATTCTCAGGTATGTCAATGTCCAGTATAAAGCGTTTTTGATCTTTTCTGCCGTTTGCTGACTAACTCCACTGTTTACTGGATTGTGCAAATAAAATAATTAGAGGGAAATTGTTTGAAAAACAATCAAGTTACTCATTTCTCACTTCTTCCTAAAAAGCCGGCTATTGCAGGAATGTTATAGGATTAAAACCTGGGTACTTTTTGAGGGATCCTCACTTGCTGTCTCTTCCAGATCGCGAGAATCAGATCTACGACAAAGCAGGGAAAGGTGGGACCTACCCACGGCGCTACAACGTCTCCATGCAGCACAAAGACTACAATGACGGTGAGTGTTTTTCAGACCTTGAATTCCAGCTGTGAAAAAGAGGGGTCCTCATCCTTCCATGTGCAGTTGGTGCCAGAGATACTGCTGCCATGTGGGACACTGGGACACCACATTTTTGTAGCAGTCCAAGATGACTTTTTAAGATTCTTTGTTAACTTTGCATTTTCTGAGAGTATCAGTGAATGACTGCGGAGTTAAGCAGTGGGAATATTTACAAGCCTTGGTGGAACATAGTCTTTTGATATAAAATACTATTGACTTAAAGGATCAGATCACTTGCAGTCAGATGGCTTAACTGTCATTTGGGTAATTTTGTGAAAATTAATTTCTCTGAGTTCCATAGGAAATGTGGGTTATCTTATTCTTTGATCCTGAATAGTGTGGGTAGGTTCAAACATGTTATCTGGAAAGTCGTTCTGCTTGCGTGGTTGTTAACAAGGCACGGTGCTTGCTTGGCAGCCTGTAAACCAAGTCTTTCCTTTGGAAGGCAAGTTTTGTTCAGATCTTGATGAGGCTACTGGGAAGCACTACTGCACTGAGAGCATTAGAGAGTCTTCTCTAGTGGAATGAGACAAAATTATACCCAATTCAAGCAGCATCAACTCTGAATATTTTTACGTGTTGTCTGTTTGGTGCTGGATTCTACTTCATTGGAACAGCCCAGAACATGTTTCTCTCCATTCTCTTCGTTGCTCGAGTTCCAGCTACTGTTTCCCATTTATAAGCATGTTATTTAGAAATTTTATTTTTCTCTTTTCTTTCTCTCTAATCTTAATCACCTCAGGCCGGCGGACGTTTCCCCGGATACGGCGTCACCAAGGGAATCTTTTCACCTTGGTGCCTTCAAGTCGCTCCTTAAGCACCAATGGGGAAAACCTGGGCCTGGCATTGCAGTACCTGGACCCCCGGGGGCGCCTGCGGAGCGCAGACAGCGAAAACGCCCTTGCTGTGCAGGAGAGGAACATTCCCACTAAATGTAAGGAGTAGTCCCAGTGCTGGGTAGAGGCCTCCTGGGCTTAGGGGCAAAAAGATCTGTTAATATTACCATGGCTTGATTTATACAAGGCCTTCAAAAACACAATTTCATGACTTGCCTGTGAGCTGAGTTAGTTTAGAAGTTGGTGATTTTTTTCTCATATAATCCTTGATCTAAGAGCAGTGCAGGAGAGAAAGTGTTGCCATTAAAGCACTTACAAGTTTGTATGTAACGGACTGTTTTCTACTACCTAACATTCTGTTCATAAGGTTTAGCAAATCATAGTGTAGTCCGTAGTAACGTGACTATGTAAGAAATATTTTAGAGGGTTGTGTTTGAAATAGATCAATAATCACTAAATAAGAACATGTAAAATTTAAAAATATTTTGTAGTCTCAAAAAAAAAAAAAACCCAAGCATTTCTCCTTAGTCGTTATCTCGGCTGTGGTCTGTCTGTCTGTAATCTCAGATCTGGCCCTTCCTTTAGAAAGCATTGGAAATTTAGCTAAAAAGTAGAAAATATGAACTTGATTGGGTCAGGGCGATGTACAGAGTTCTTAAAAAGAAGAGCTTGTTTTATTTTCTTGATGCATTAACTTCTTATAGTTAGACTTGTGGATTACAGTTATGTTACAAGTTAAACACTGTGTTTATTTCACTTACTCCTTAGCAGAAAGATTTACTTTGATATTAATAAAATCCCTGGGTTGTTTGTTTGGGAGTATTTTTTTTTAGGAAAAAAAAAAAAGAGAAACAGAGCATAATTTATTGCTAATGAACTTCACATATCCTGTACAGTAATTTAAAGATCAAAATAAAGATATTAAACTAGCAAAGTAAGCAGAAAACACGCTAAAACTCTGACTGTCAGTAAATTTAACTAAATTGGAGGTGGCAAAGCTACTCCCTCGATCCTTTTGTATTTTCACACTGTCCAGATGGCTGGTTCCTGTCTTTGTTTTTGCAGTTTCTTGTTAGATACAACATAATTGGAAGCATCGTGCTGTTTGGTGGTGTCATTTTTCAAAGTTAGAGCTAAAACACAGCTCTTGAATAGTGTGCTTTGGGACAGGATAAAGTGCAGTGTGGAAAACTGGGCTCAGGTGTTAATCTCTGGCTCAGGATGGTGCCTGTGAAGCAGAATAATAAGAACTCATAATTCCATGCTGACATAACCTCCTGCTGGGGTATTTGAGACAGCTGCCTTAGCCTGGACTCATGTATTTTTACTATAGACCAACTGTTCAACGTGCAATGAAGATGTTTGCACTAACTTACATTATGTCTCCACCATATCACTTTCTAGTAGGAATTGTGATGTCTAATTTTGTTGCTGTAGAAACAGCTTTATAGTGAAATCCCTCCTCTAAAAGAAAGAACTCCAAAGTAACCAATGGTTGGCAAAGTACTCAAAAATTGTGTCCTTCAAATTGTCCTTTTCTAGCTCCCAGTGCTCCAATAAACTGGCGACGAGGAAAACTCCTGGGCCAGGGTGCCTTTGGTCGGGTGTACTTGTGCTATGATGTGGACACGGGCAGAGAGCTTGCAGCTAAGCAGGTCCAATTTGATCCTGAGAGTCCTGAAACAAGCAAGGTAATTCTCTTCCGAGCTATTTAACTTCATTATACAGATTTTGAGATCCTGTAAAGTACATTTATCTGTCTGTCCTCAAAAGCTGGCATATTCTTGAGTTCCTACTAGGGTTTCAAGTCATGTGGAGAGTTAGAGGAGTTATTTAAAAATTACTTTTCTGTATTATTAACTTCAGCCTTTTTCTAGCTTCATTTTTGGCTCTCCATTCTTAGTTTTTTGGTTTGTTGCCAGGTTACTTGAGGAATCCTAGGTTGCCCTGTGTTCCTGGTTAGACAGGGATGTAAGTGAAACTAAACTCAAAAAGAATGGGACTTTTTGTTAGTAAAGAAGCTACATGCACATTCAAAGCTCACTTTATGGACTTACATGGTAGTTCCTGTATTGAGGATTCCAATTAATCAGATGCCTGTTTCAGCTTCTAAATTTTCCCTCTCCTCCAAACAGAACCATCCTGTGCAAATTAATCAAGAACGGTGTTGTGTGTGACAGCACAGGAGACCCAGTGGAGGTGGGAAGGGGCCCCTTGTTTCAAGGTAGAGGCTGCATGCTGCCGCTTGCACAGTGAATGCAGCTGGAAGGCCTGGTGGGTTCCTTGCCTGTATTTCAACAACATATCAGTTTCCCAATATTAAACAAATTCACTTTGATCTGAAATAACTCATCCATGAAGATCTACTTATTCTGATTGTGTGTTGAGAAATTCATGCCAAGAGACATCCTAACAGATAACCATGTCTCTGCTGTAAATCAGAGAGTAGCTTTGAGCCAGGGAAGAACAGGCTGGAATGTGTTTTGAAGGCACTGAAACTCCAAACCTTAAGCTATCATTTGGCCTCATTAAGCCTTTTCCTCTTGTTCCATGATCTCTGCAGTGGTCAGGTCCTTATTCCTGGAGAGCTATATCCTCTCTTCAGGTGGGAGGTGAATTTGGCAGCTTTTAGTGGCAGAGATAACTGTTTGGGCTGAGTGGGACTAGTTTTGGGGGAAAAAACAGTCATTTGTCTTCCTGTAAATTGTCATGCTCCAGTATGTTTGATGTTCAGCCTATTTATTCTCTGGATTCATCAAGAACACAATATTTTTCCTCGGCAGCAAATATCCCTGATGGAGCCTGAAATTTTTGGATAACCTTCTATCCTTGTGCTGTGATACCCTGTTGTCTGTGGCAGGACCAAAGCAGAGAATCAGTTTCATGTGCAAATGCTTTGAAGCCTGTAAGAGAGAAAGCTATTTATAAAGTTAACTCAAGTAAAACTCATGAGCATAAATTGGAGCAAGAGCTGACTGACAGAAATAGTTAGAAACTGTTAGCATTCTAGTCTTGCTATCCAGTGGGTTGAGGTTCCTGCATAAATATTTCTCACAGTTGCTCTCACAGAGCTTTTTATAATGAGAATTAAGCCTTCCTATCATCAGGTTAGTGGTGGAAGGAAGGGTTATTTCTGAATTGCGAATGTTTTCAACTTACTTGGACAAAGCCATTCACTAAATGTGACAGAATCAAGACTAGAAACCAAGTTGTTCTACTTCTAAACCTGTATGTGAAACTGCTTCTATTTCTAACTGTTGAAGCTTCTGCAAGAACTTATAACTTGCTTTTTCTACAATTAGCATTAATATGAAGCCTTGCTCATGTTTGCCTTTCCCAGGAGCTAGGCGAGCCAATCCCGTGGATTAGGCTGCTTCAGGGTGAAATGATCTTGTCCTGGCAGTGGCATAGATAGAATAATTGGGATGGAATATTTCCTCAGGCCAGAGCCTTAGTTTCTCCTTCAACATCTGTAGGAAGTGAGTGCCTTGGAGTGTGAAATTCAGCTGCTGAAGAATCTCCAGCACGAGCGTATTGTTCAGTATTACGGCTGCCTACGGGATCGAGCAGAGAAGACCTTGACCATCTTCATGGAGTACATGCCAGGGGTAAGAGCTGACACGAACAGCAGGAACTCAGATCCTACTGTGATTATCCTAACTGTAATTTGCCTTTTGCCCTCTCAGATATGCCCCCTTTTCACTTTTTGCTGTAGTACAACCACTTTATTATGCTTTTTATTGTATCACTGAAGCCCCAAAACACCTCTTTTGGTTTTGTTTGTTTGTTCATTTGAAATATCTTTCACAAAAAGGTGTATTCTCTTGGTTAGTCACTAAAGTTCATTTCTTCTACCAAAGTACTTCCAAGAACTTTGGCAATACACGAATAGTGAATTAGCAGAGACAGGCAGTGCATCAAATCAGTTTAAAGCTGACTGTGCAAAAAGGAAGTCTCTTGACCCGGTTCAGTCTACTGAACTAGTTTATTGTAGGTCTCCACAAATGGTTGTACCAGAGCAGCTGAAGGATGGGGGAAACGGGCAAAATTTCCATCTGCTATTTTTGCAATAGAGCCATGTCTTTACCTTTCTCAAAAGAAGCTTCATAGGATAAGATGCTCCAAGAGCCTCACAAAAGGGCTTTAAAAGAGGCCTGTATTCAGTACTATGCTGGATGGATTTATAACACAGTCTCAACTCGTGGGAATTGAATGGAGACTGCAAGACTTGTGGTTTGTCGTTTTTTTTGCCAATCCCTTCTGTTTGTTTTTGGTGTAGGGGTCAGTGAAAGACCAGGTGAAGGCATACGGTGCTCTGACGGAAAATGTAACCCGGAAATACACTCGCCAGATTCTCGAGGGAGTCTCGTACCTTCACAGCAACATGATTGTGCACAGGGACATAAAGGGTGAGATCAGCTGGTGATTTATGTACATAATACGTGCTCAGAGAACTCTGAAAAAGGAAGCAAAGAGTTAAGAATTCAGTATCCTGGCTGGGTTCCTGAAAATGGCTTTGCTCGAGTACTGCCTTGTGGTCTCACCTCTCTGTCCTGATCTTGGAGAAGGTGCTGGGCTGTGTTAGGGTGCTTGATCCGTTACCTCCAGGGGGATTGGAAGGCCTCATCTGTAGCCCCTCATCTTTCTCTCTCAACCCTGCAGGGCATCTTTTTACTTTGTGCTTTCCCTTCTGATTTCCTCTGTGCTTGGCCAAAGTACCATTTCTCAGCTGGTAGATATAGCATTTTTTATAAGAACTCCATGCCTGTCCTTGACGGTCCTGCTTATATCTGGCTATCCCGACCTGTCCTGCCTCCTGTCCTGCCTATCAGGTTGGAAATCACTAGTCTGTACCCATCTTCTAAGTCAAACTGTTGATTTGCCTCCTGGGTACTGGATGGAGAGGCTTGGTATTCTGGATTCAGCTCTCCCAGTGGGGAAACCAAGTGGTAGAACTATCTCATAGCACAAATGCATTTGGTTTGAGGGCAGAGAGGGTTCATGTAGGCACATACCAGATACTGGCAACAAAGGGTCTCTCTATTGTTTTCCAACTTGGAGGGAAAAATCATCTTTTGCTGTCTAAGCAGTAGCTTATGGCCACACACAAGCTATCCTCCAAGTTTGCTTGTTTTTCTCGTGTTTCATGTTCAAGACCTCTGACCAAGTGAAGTGGAGATTGACTTGTTTATTGTAGCAGTTCAAAGTGGTTTAATTAGGTACATCTGTTAGCCATTGCTTTCTGGTCAGCTGGGTATTCACCAAAGCAGCATCCAAATAAAATCCTTTCCTATACAGCTATGTCCTAGCTGAGCCATTGGCCTGGGGGCCCCGTATAGGCTCTCGGAGCTGTTTACAGACAGTGTTAACAATGATGGTGCTGACTCAGCTCTCATTTCCCTTCCCCCTTCATTTCCTTGTGTTTTTCCCCTCTTTGCATTTGCAGCCCTTAGCAATTGGCTTGTCTACAGCTCGAAAGCAATTGGCTTGTCTACAGCTCGAAGTAAAGAGTTGATGTTTAGCAGGTCACCTGGGGCTTGATGGGGAGAAAGCCACACCGTGAGCACGGGTATTTCAGGGTTGGGTATCAGCTCTCTAGATTGCAGAGCCAACAGCTGGATTGCATGAAAACAGCTGTCTTGATTCTTTTTTTTTTTTTTTTTTTTTTTTTTTGTCCAGGAGCCAATATTCTCCGTGACTCTGCTGGGAATGTGAAGCTTGGGGACTTTGGGGCCAGCAAACGGCTGCAGACGATCTGTATGTCTGGAACAGGCATCCGCTCTGTCACTGGCACTCCATATTGGATGAGCCCAGAAGTGATCAGCGGAGAGGGCTATGGAAGAAAAGCAGATGTATGGTGAGGGTTTCAATTTCTGTTCATAGATTGATTTACCACTGGAGTGAGATAACATAGACGTATAATACAGTCTCTGTCCTCTGTATATCCAAATTCAGATTTTGTCTGTATTAAAAGTGAGAAGAGTTTAAGGCAAACTTGGGTAGTGAGTCTGAACTTCAGGCTGTGGGCTCTGCTTTGCAGTGTCAGTGCCTACTGCTCTGTTGGTTTTCCAGTAACAATTTCCATTCATTCCTCTCTCGAATTATTATATCAAGCTGTAAGCAATAATTTTCCTACTTCTGATACAAGGTCTCCAGCCTCCTTATGTCACCTATGTAGATAAAAGTCAGTCTGAAGGTTGTTTGGGGGGGAGTCTATTCATTTTATTTTAAAATGAGGAGTTTATTTGTAGCACTGTGGAAATGCAAGTGAACAGCGCTTGAGTATATTGACAAAGATTTAAAGGAAAGATGCCCAAGCTTGGAATAACACAAGACATGGGTCAGACCAGAGGTGATCTGAAGCATGAGTGGAAACTGTAGCCATGATATTATTTGCATAGCCAAGAAACAACCTCTATCAAAAGGAAAGAGCAAAACTCTCTTCTGTGTCAAAATGTTGGTTTTGGATGCCTTAAAAAGGTGAGATTATAAAACTAAGCTAACTGACACCAACAAAAGCTCTGCTTATGCCTCCACAGTAAAGCAAGGCCTCCTACACTATTTCCTGTAGAAGCAGCAAGTGGAAACATAGCTGAAATTTGTCCTTCCTGCAAAGAGTTAAGCTCTGCAGTCTCTCCCAGATGGGATGCTTGGGGAGAGAACGGAGCACGTGCCCTTCTCCCTGGATTGATGCAGTTGTGGATTTCCTCCTGGCGCTGACATGAGTCCATTCCCATCAAAGAGATGCTGCCATTGGCTGAGCTCCAGTTTTTACAATCCCAGTTGTTTTGGGGGGGGCAGAATTTTCCAGCGCAGCGCTAGTCCCAGGGTGGATTTGTATGGCTGAGAGGCCCAAAGACGTAACAAATCCAGCCACCTGGCTTTCCGCCACTGCTGCAGGCCCCTCTCCAATTTTCTTTTTCCTAAATAGCAGAATATGTGAGCTATTTGTTATTGCTGGAGTGACTTGACATGAAAAACATTCCTGCTGTTTGCTGAATATCTTAAAGAAACCGGATCTGCTTAAACGGTATAAATCAGTCTAAACAATAATATATCCCTGCTTGCTCTTGAGCAAACCCCCAGCACTTCAGCACACATGGTTTGCATTTTCTGTACTCTCTTCTAGTAAGTCTTAAATGGCTGGAAACCAGTGTAAAATTTTCACGTTGGATTTTAAACCTTGTCAAGAAATCATTTCTTGCATATTCACTGGATTTAATTCCTTTCCTTCCTCGTCTTGGCAATTGATGCAAGTCTGCCTCCGAGAATGGCTTTTCTTTGCATTTCACTTCAAAGAAAGGTTTGGTTTAAAGGCAGAGGACACATTTTCTCCTATTTAATGGAACGATGTGGTGAAAACACGTGATTGGAATTTAGAAGCTGGCTGTGTTTGGTTAATCTGTAGTCTTGAGCAGGTAATTCTATTTTTGAACAAAAAACAATCGCTGCTGTACTGCAGAAGCACATCTTCCCCGTGAAAGTATTAGTGCCACACTTAATTCAGAGAGGTGGCTCGGCCTCTGGTCTGCTTGAGATACCTGTGGAAGGTGCTTCCCACCCTCTATTCATTCACTTGTAAAATGGGTATAAGGGTAATGGTCCATTTTATATGGCAGTGCAGTCACAAGACAAAATCTTCACTTCTCATTCAGACAGAAGGGAAACACAGCCCATAAACATGTGGGCTGTGGTGAAGCTCCCATCAAAGCCTTGGGCTGGTGCTGTCTCACCCATGTCCATCCTCCTCAGTCACCTTCTGCTTGCTTTGAATTGGCCTACAAAACCCTGTTAACATCACTAGGAGTTTTGCCTGAACGTATTGATGAATGAATCAGTGTTTAATTTAGTGTCATCTCCGTTTACCTGGAACTGTTAAAAGATATTAATTATTTTTTGCCTCTGGGATGCTTCATTTCCTGTAAAATGGAGATAAGAGCTTTCTTTCCACATAGGCGCTCAGAGGCTGTGCAAGGAGAAATGTTTTTGCTGAAATGCCTTGTGAGATCAACCAGCTGTGATCTGCTGCATCTTACTTTGACAGTCTCCCTTCTATCCTGCATCCCAGCAATGGCTTTTGCGATACATCAGCAGCCTCTGAAATACCCCCCAGGTCGAGCAGTCCCATAGTGGGGTGTGAACCTGCTGTCCCCTGTTGATACTATGGTGGCTTTATCGAGAAGTCAAGCAAAGAGGAGCTGGGCAGGTGGCAATTCACAGTTCTGGATGCCCTGAGAACCCCAGTGAAAACCAGCTCGCTGTCTCAGCACTTTACACACCATTAGGCTGACAGGAGTAAAAGCAGCACTGCTGGCAGATCCAGCCAAGAACCTGTGTGCACAGGGGGCCTGCTGAGCCCAAAGTGGTTTTATAGGTGATTTCAGAGCAGTTCTGTGCCTTGATGTCTGCTGCTTGGAAGCTCTCCCTGAACCCTGTGCATTGTGTGAGTCACTTCTCACTTTTTAATTTTTTTTCCCTCTCCTATCTGCTTTTCCAGGAGCCTTGGCTGCACTGTCGTGGAAATGCTGACAGAGAAACCACCCTGGGCAGAGTACGAAGCCATGGCCGCGATTTTCAAGATCGCCACCCAGCCCACCAACCCCCAGCTCCCCTCTCACATATCAGAACATTGCCGGGACTTTCTAAAGCAGATCTTTGTGGAAGCCAGGCACAGACCCTCTGCTGAAGAGCTGCTCAGACATCAGTTTGCACAGCTCCAGTACTGAATTACCTCCCTTGCTAGCAGCTCCTGCTGGACTGTCAGTGCCCCTGTCTGGTCTAGTTGCAACTGCCCGTTGTGGTGCTGCATCTTCCAAATGCCAACTCAGCTGTCCTAGTCCTTTGGGGAAGTCATGCCAAGGAACCTAGGGTCTTCTCTTGTGCCTGATACCTTTGGTTGCTGGACTAATGGTTATGCTGCCGACAGCTGTCCAAACAGAGCTGCATTTTTGCCCTAGCTGTCTTCATGTGAAATTGCAGCTGGCTGCGTGTTTTCTGCAAGCCAAAGAATGGGGATCTCAAAGTGTCTCACTGGTTGAACGTAGAAGAAGTCTGGATCAAAGTGGGATCTGGAAAAGCTGCGCTCTTCAGAGTGGAAATGTGCAACAGCCGTCCAGACCAGCCCTCCACAAGCGGCTGCTCGGCGTGAATCACTCTTTCAGACTGCTAGGGCTTTTGAGGCATCTAAAGTACAAGAATCCAGCAAAAAGCCATGTGTCATTGAGCATGCACTCACTATATAGTTATATATTTTTCTTAAGTATTCAGCATCTGAAAGTGTTCAGAAAATATTGATTCAAAAGTATGTGAATAGTATTATTTTATAATGAAACCATGGATTTGGGGATGGGGTTGAGGGAGGTCTTTATAGCTAAATGTCAGGATAATCAGAACTAACTTGCAGCAGAATGCAATCACTCCAAGGCCTAAGGGGACTCCCACTGACATTTGAAAATCCAGAGCTTGATTTCCAAGGCTTGACCTGTTCTAGCATTAGGACAGTGCTGGTTAGTTTGTGTCCTCATAGCCAAAAAAAGCCCTGCTCCATCTCCCTAGGGCTGCTAGGGATTAACCAAATCTCTTCTGGAAGGGAGTTCTGCAGAGCAGCTTTCTATTGCACCTGTCTGTTCAGCTGGTAAAAGTTTTAGCATCCCTTAAACCAAAGATAATTTAACTGGTGCCCAAGAACTAAGTTTGCAAAAACCTTATTTATTTCCTTTCCTGTCCAGGCCCTAAAAAATCTTAGGAAAATGGGTTGCCTTTTTTTTCTTTTTTGAGGAGAATTTGCTGGACACTAGTTTACTTCGGCGCAATTGGATGGAATCAAGCTCAAGCTCAAACTTTCAGTGTGTGCATTTTATTTTCCAGATGTGCAAGTGTTCATTTAACACTTCCATAAAATGTTATGGCCCTACTTAAGTTTTTGTACAAATTAAGTCAAACGGTGAAACAAAGGTAGGGAGAACTTGTAGTGTGTATTTCTAAAATTAACGAACCAAGTAGAAAGTTGTGGAGATTCCCAAAGAGATACCGGCAAAATATACAGAAGTCATTTTGCATTCTAAGTGTGCCACATCTCTCCTAGTTGAGTTCCTCACGGCTTCCCAGTCTCAAGTAGTGTATGTTGGTGCACAAATAGGCCAGATTTAACTGATAAAAAAGTAGTGCTTTTTAAGCACTGGGGATCCATGAATTAATTATAAGGTATCTGTGTGAAAAGAAACTGGGAGAAGCTAACTCTGCATGAGCCAAAATGTTGCTTTACAGAGCAGAATTAAAGGTGCTCTGCACTGCTATTGGAAAAGCTTGAAAATTGCTTTGGTAGTGCAGTAAAATTAACAGGAGTTAATTTTAGGTGAATGCTCGTAGCAAACTAAGGGAGACTTTAATGAAACAAAAGTGCTTGAGCACATGATAAATGCTGTATTGAATTTAAAAGCAAAAACAAAGCCCTGGAAGGGTATAACAATCTGAAGGGTTTTTTCTGTGCCAAACTCAGAGCAATGTAGACGCAGTGAAAGCAACTAGTGTTCGGCTGGTTTCACTTTGGAGCTCTCCTGCACTGCTACAAAGATGCACTGTTTAGGTTGCAGGCACTTAGGGGAATATTTTTTTTCTTTTTTTTTTTTTTTTTTATGAAAGCCCTCATTCCATAATTTATTTAATTCCAGTGAAAGCACTTCCATTGATCTTTCCAAAGCCTGGAACTTGATCCCAAATTGTCACTGTGGCCTGACTTCTGGCCTGCACTTCGTTGCCACTCGCACCAGAGGGAAGTGAGGACCTGACCCTGTTCTGGTCTAGGGAGCATTTCACACCACTTCGCTGCGGCCGCCTTCGCTGCAGGGCAATGTGAAATCCTTCCCGTGGCCTCGACAGAGGTAGGGTGGGCAGCACTCTTCAAACTTTGAAACGAGCACCTCAATATACCAAAGATTGCAATTTTCTCTTCATGGGAGCTCACCCTGCTGCCGGGCTGCAGCAGAGGAGACCAGTGCGTTTTGGGAGAATAGGGCACGAGGAACCGATGTAACTTGTCATGTTTCAAAGCAACTCAATCCTCAGGATCCGTTGTGGTTTTTACCTCATATGTATCATGGAAGGCTGTTCCAGAGCAGAGCAAAGAGCATCTGATGGGCTCAGTCCTTTCCCCACCGGAGCTTCTATCCCAGAGCTCTGGAAAAATCCCACCACCTACACTGCCATGTGCCTACTCTGTGTGTACACTTGTATCCCACTCTGTATTGATGCAAGGAAATAGCAATTGTACAGTGAGAGAGAACGTGGGGGGCCAGCTTGGACTTCTTGTATTCCAGTACGTGACCCGTTCGGCACAGGAACAAGCCAAAGCATTACTTGTATGTTTGGAGATGCACTTTTATGAATGTAGTTTATATCGCTCTTTTTTAGCTCTTTTTACATCATGTAAACAGTGATGCCTCATACTTTTTTTTTATTTATATCGTAAAAGATCATATTTGGTGATTTTTATATATATCGACTCGACTGTTACAGGGTGGGGGGGAGGATGGGAAATAAATTTGACGCCTTTATGAATTTAAAAAGGAAAAAAAAGCAGCTGGTTTTGCAGAGAATTTGCTGATGGTTTATAACGAGTAGAGCCAAGCCAAAATGCAATCTTTGTTTCCTCACAGCCCTCTTTAATTGTGGAAAAGGAAGATCTGGATTTCTAAGCATGCTGCTGTGGTGAATAAACTTAGGGTCTACGTTTACACCAAATTCAGCCAGTCTGCTAACGTGGCTCTGGCTGCAAAGAAGGTTGAAATGGGCATAAATGTAATTATATTCTTAAATTGAATTACATCTGGCCTCTTTATCCTGGCAGAACTGGGGAAAAAAAATGGAAATAAAGTCATTCAGTGCAGCAGAGGAGTGCCAGGCTGCCAATAAGCTCTTGTGTCCCCTCCAAATGTCATTTAGTGCTTTCAGCTGCTCCGTCCGGGGAGGGAGATGCTGTGAATATTGTGCACAGAGATCCTCAATGGAAAGCACTGCAGAAGTGCAGAATATTCTGTCTAGGAGGCTAAAAAAAAAAAAAAGAGAAAAAAATCACTATCTGGCCATTATCCTGAAGCAGTTGTGACTGTGAGCTGGGCAGGGAAACATCTGAAATTCCCATTGGAAAGGAGCTGGAGAGAATTGGGGATTCGACAGTCCCCGAGTTTGTTAGGAAACAAACTGTTGGCATTTTGGGCTTGGCGTGACGATTCTGGGCATTCCAGGTTATTTGCTTGTTCTCCAGGAAATCTGATCTTTGCTTGTTGTAGTTGCTGTAACTTGCAGCAATTTATCTTTGTTTTTTTGTTTTGTTTTGTTTTGTTTCCCCACGCACACATTTTTGGGGTAGTATTCCAAAGGGCTCAAACATGCTGCAAATGGTTCCCTTTGCCATTAGTTACCGAAACAAATTGACCCAGAGGGAAATTGGTACCTGCTCAGGTGACACATGTTATTTCCAAGTGCCCAGAGAGCCGAGATAACTTGTGAAACCCCATAAATATAAATCCTGCTGTATGAGCTCTGCCTGGTAGGCAAAAGTCTTGGTACCTGCCCTTGGAGCTGGGAGGCTGCAGCCTGTGTCTTTATTTTTCAGAAAAACACAAGTGTCCTCTGTGTTTTAGTGGTGTTTGGGCTCCAGCTCTTTAAACCCCAGACTTGCTTAGGAGCAGATTCCACCGAGCAGCTCTGAATTTCCCAGTTGGAAAAATAGCTGTGCCTGAGAGACGGTTCCGAAAAGGAGGAGCTTGTTACCCCTGGATAGGAGTCTGGCATAAGCTGTGCAAAGCAGGGAGAAATTGCTGTAACCTGGATTGTGCAGAAGACCTTGAACCAGTAGTCTATATATACCGACCGGGGGCTTGCAGTGCAAAGCCAGGCCAATGTATCGTTTTATTTACAATAAAATTATCATTTATATGAAAGCCTTTTGCGTGGCTGCTTGCAGTTCAGTATCTCTCAGTCCCTGTGCAAATGGTGCCTCTAGATGAGTGAAAGTCAATTAACTAGTTTTTCTCCTCACCAAGGGACTGACCTTGGCTGAGGGAAGATTTTTTTTTCCTTTCACGAACTTATTCTTTGAGAGATGGAGGAATGTTCCATCTGTGAACGATTGCTTCTGCGTCGGGTAAGTGTGCGTCCTCTATAAGACTGCCTCTGTCTGGATCCTTCCACTCTACCTGGTGTCATATGGTGCAAAAAGAGCAATGACCTCTTGCAATGACCACGTGCCCAACAGGAGTCATCGTCAGGTAGGGAAAAAGGACCTTTATAGGTGCTGTCTCATCTTTCTAGAAAACAAATATTTGAACAAAAAGTGTCCCAAAGTAAAGCCTCCTGGCAGAGGTGAAGGAATCCTTTTAGTCTTGCCTTGAGTGCACAAGGCTTTGGGAGGAGATAGCTTAGCTGTCCCTCAGTAAGGCAAGGAAATGGATGCCCAGGTTTCCAAATATTTTTAGGCTTGATTTTTTTTTTTTCTGGTTACTGTCTTAGGAAAGGACAGAAATAGCACCTTTAGGAAATTCTTGCTCGAATGCTGTCTTTTCCCTGATTCGGTCTTTTTATGAAGCTCCTTGTCTTCAGCGTCTTAGTCACTTGAGCAGTGGTTTGAATACCAGTGTGTTCCCTTGAGATGCTCGCCACAACTCCGTAATCCGTTTTCCCAGGCCAGTGTGTAGCTAGTTACTATGCCAATTAAATATTGAAATGTTTATTAATGTAAAGTATAAACAGATACGAGTAAATGGGACAACAGGCTGATGCAACAGAAACTCCTGCAGATGCAACAGCTACGTGCGTGGCACTTGCGTGCTGTCCCACAGCAGATGAGAACCAGACAGCTGAAGCTGTCCCAGAGCAAAAAATGCTGTGTGGCACTAGAAACAACCACCTCCTGCTGTTTTCTAATGCCCTCCTTGTGTGTGCTAGAACCCGAAAATCCTGCTTTTGCTAAAGGAGGAGCTTAGAAACTCGCAGGCCCTGAAAACCACTTACCTTTGCATCAGGAGGCTCTTTCCACAGCTAGTGCCTTCACTCCCCTTTCTGCTGAGCGTGTTCAGTGGTAACTTTTGCTTTATGAATCTTAAATCCACACCTTAGGCCTGTATCGGGGTCTGTTTTCTCTCACCCACCCCTCAACCACGTGGCTCTTGCATTAATGCTCTTTTCTCTGAGTTCTGAGTTGCGTGGTCCTGTCCTCATCTGTCCTTAGGTCGAGCGGGGTCTGGGAAATGGCCGGGAGCTGGGGTTGAAGGTGACAATGCTCAGCCACACACACAAAAAGAGACTAACGCCTAAAGGAATTGCTGCTAAAAGTCATCTACTGCCTCTTTGGTTTCGGGTTGTGTCTGTTGCAGGTGACAGTGATGCAGTGTGGCTGCGGGAAGGGGGACTTCAAGGTAAGCTTTCCCCATAAATCCAGTGCTAGGCAGTTCTGACACAATTGTAAATTAAAATCTCCCAAGAGGCTGGTTATACTGCACTACTGTAGCTATTTCTGTTGGATAGCAAACCTAATCTAGGAACAGTACTTTCTGGATTTAATCCTCCTTGGGTGTGGGTGTCTTGCTTTTTTCCTAGGAAATGCTGGCACAGTTGACTGTCATGTTCTTTGTTCTTCTGGTGCTGATCTCTGCCCAACACACTCTATCTTGTCCAAAACTGGATTTCTGGATGGTATAGATACAGGCAGATTACTAATATTTTCCCCTAAATGATCTTTCATTGCATGAGCCTCTTGACCTGAATTTTAGGCTCTCTACAGGGTTAGTTTGTCAACCAAAAGGCAGGTAGGTAACAGCAGCTGGTCTTGGCTCTGGCTCTGCTGCTTTGTCAGGCCTCGCATGAGCTGCTTCAGCTGCAGCTCTTGAGGCTGCTCCGACACCTTTTCCTCCGATATTTGCTGCACTGCTCGCACTGTGCTGAAGCAACATGAAGAAGCAGCTGCAGGGATGAGGATGGAGCGTGGAAGGATGTTCGGGTAGTTCATCTCAGCACACCCAGGTGTGAGCAGCTTCCTCGGCAAGGTCGGTAGCGTCTTTCGGTCTTGCTCTTGGCCCACCTGGCGGACGCCGATGGCTTTGGTCCCTGCACGGCCGCAACGTCCTTGTCCACGGCAGCGCTGCACGGTGCCATGCTGTGCAGTGCCTGTAACACAGCGCCGTGCAGTGCTGTGCCGTGCCGGTGATGCAGTGCAGTGCTGTGCAATGCCGTGTAGAGCCGTGCAGCGTGCAATACAGTGCCGTGCAGTGCCGTGCTGTGCCGTGCAGTGCCACCGAGGTTCAGCAGGGGGAGCGCAGGAGACTTTCCTCCTCCGGCTGCCTGCTGGCCCCGTGGCAAGTCAGAATAAAGCGCGGCTGGATAGTTGTAGCCGCTGCCGAGCTGTGGTCCTGCCGCCCCGCGTGCTGCTTTCCCGGCTGGATCACGCAGTTGCGCCGGCGGCGGAGGCCGAGCATCCCCAGCACGGGCCATAGCTGAGCTCAGCACCAGCCCGGCACCGGCTCGGACTGCTGGCGACAGGGTGAGCAACGGCACTTGCTGAAAGCTTGAGACGGCAGGTGAGGGTGTTGCAGGGCAAAGTACCAGGGCTCAGTACCCAGTACTCTAAACAGGTCTGTGTCCTGCCCTGCTGCTCCTTGGAAATGATGCGTTGTCGTTTGTGCATCACATTTCAAATTCATCAGGCAGGTGAGATAAGCCCAGAACATTGTTTAAAACTCCTTCCTGGGTGCGTTACTGCCTGAGCTCCCCTGTGTGTTGGTCAGGGAAGCAGCAGTTGTGCTGGGAAACAAGGCTGGGTTGAACCTTTCTCTACCTCTGTGTGAATCTGATAGTCACTCATAGTCACCTGCCTCACTGCCCTCCCTGAATCCTGGGTCACCTTGCTGGGGCTCCCCATTATAGGACCAGAGGCCCGAAATTTAGAAGCCAGGTTTTCTTTTTCTCTCTCCCCCACCCAAAGATCTTCAAGCATCACTTGTGCAGCTTTGCATGTCATTTCCCTGCTGCGCAGAGACGAGCAGCCCCTGCCTGGGTGAGCGAACGGGGAAGTGAAGCCAGCAAGAAGCAGGAAGCGAAATCGAGGAGGCCGCTCTCCATTTCTGCTGCAGGAAGGGACCAGGCCCCCAGCAGGGCCATGAGACGCTCTGTGGCACAGCGAGCGCTTGCTGCTCTTGTGTTCAGTGCATTGAATCATACAGGATCCAAGCTGGTTTTCCAGTTGTGTGGGAAGGAGGTAGGTAAATAATCAGTAAAATAGACCCACCTGCTTCCCCTGGCTCATGCATAGGGTGAAGTCCTGGCTCAGTCCCCAGTGGAACCGTCCACCTCCAGTGTGATGTTAAACACAC
>VWPW01008529.1:0-12528 GCA_013389825.1 Crypturellus undulatus
CTGGAGCCGGCCGTGCCCGTGGCCAGAGCCCATCCGCTCCCTCCTGACTGCTGGAGTGTCTGTAGCGACTCACCTTCATCATAAATCTAACACGTATCTTCTCTACCTTCGCTTCTCTAATTTAGCAGGCTGCGTTTTTAGACCTTATATTAACCGTTCCTGAAACCCCTTTTCAAGATTTTACCTGTGTGACGCTTCTTTTGTCTCTTGCGAATAATTGTCGTTGTGATATTGTTTCAGTGACAATTTTGAACCCCGCTGATTCATTTTTAAATCCTGCTCCAAGGTTTGTCATTAGGAAGTAATCTGACAATGAACAGAACCTAATCTGTAGCAATAAGAAGGGAGATAACATAGTTAGGATTTTTTTTATGTGTCTCAGGTTCCTAATGTCTATATGTAACCAACACCAAGCAAGACAGCCGAGGTGTAGTCCAAATTACAGCACAGTGACGCACCGCAAGCCAAAATACAGGCTGCTACAGGGAGCTGCTGAACTTGAATGTTTGGGACTAGGTTCAAAGAGCCACTTAGGCACCTAATTCCCAAACTATGCACTTAAAATACCCTACTCAGACACCACTCAGTCCTGGAAGCTTCTAATTCCCTGAACACCTATCTTCTCAGGTTTAAGCCCTTGAGGTTGTTACAGGTGCTCTTTGCACCACCTGCAAATTTGCAGGTCTTCATGAGTAGGACTGCATAGTTCAAGCAGCTCATTGCTTAATGTGCAAGTAACACTCATCAGCACAGACTAACCTGGCGTTTCTCTGCCTGACTTAGAGTTACAGAGGATAAGCTGAACGGGACTGCAGGATTACTTTTCCCAAAATGCACTGATATCCCAATTTTAGAAGTGGCCTGGAGCACCATGCCACACATTTCCATGTAAAATTTGGATATAGGTAATGCTGCAATAGAACAATATTGGAATCCTGATTAAATGAAAAGAATCTATTGAATAATTGAATAATATCAAAATACAAGTATTTAGTAAACAACATCAGCCTGCTTAGCTCTAACAGTAAGCTCAGGCACCTTGTCACTGCTGCGGCTAAATGAACCCCATATTCTCCCTTAGACTCAAATAAAAAATAATGGCAGCCTGGTTGTATCAATTTCTGTTGGAAAAATATAGTCTGCAGGAAAATGAGATCTAGACTAAATATAGTATTTAATTACCTGCAAAGTGAAGTCTAACACTCTTTTTCTAGGCATCTGATCCCTGAACACAGGTTCTAGAAACTGAAACCCTGTCTTGGGTACCTGCACTTTCCACACAGACTTTCCTCTTTGGTCAGCTCAGAGGGATGAGACCCAAGACCCCCAGACCAAGGGATGAGACCAGACTGACATGCTGAGGGATGATACCCAAGATACACACACTGATGGATGAGACATAAGGCCCTCCGCATGGAGCCTGGTAGGAATTTCTAAGCACAAGATGCTTTTGATCTCGGAGTCAGCTAAAAATGCTATTTGTTTGTTTGTTTGTTTCCCTGTAGATGTCTTTGGACTGAAGACAGAAATAATACCGAAAACAAACATGTAAGTAGATATCAAGACTTCCTTCCCAGGAAGGGGCCTGCTTAACACACAGGCCAGGAGGAATGCTCTCGGGATGAGTCCTATGTGCTCTCAGGGCGCTTTGGCCATGTGGA
Source organism: Crypturellus undulatus (assembly GCA_013389825.1). Lineage (NCBI taxonomy): Eukaryota > Metazoa > Chordata > Aves > Tinamiformes > Tinamidae > Crypturellus > Crypturellus undulatus. The sequence goes on from VWPW01008529.1 coordinate 1,662, forward strand.
GCTCTCCCTGCTCATGCAGGGGCAGCATTTCCCACTTCCTGGATCCCAGCTGGGTTTAACAGAACCTGGGAACTTCCAGGCCCAAAGGAGGTTGGTTTCACATGCTCTTGAGATTAAGCTACTCAACACAGAGTTTCTTGAAGCACATTTTTGTATTACCCAGCTCAAGTCAGTCCAATCTTTCTTGTTTCCACCTTTGGGCATCAGAGGTGTATTTGCTGAGGGAAGAAATAAACCATTTGTTTTTTTAGATCCCTGCTTTGAACCTCTTTTCAGTCGTGAATAATTCTTTTCAATGGCTGAAAAGTGCATTGATGCCCTGGCAGGGCTCCTACGTTATCATGACGAGACCTGAGGAAGGATTCAGCCAGCTTTTGGGGCCAGGAGAGACCTTTGGGAATATCTGTAGGTGTTCTAAACACTGGATTTCTTTGGAGATCATTCCTTCCCAGGTGCTTGTTCTCTGCATAGAGAAAAAGGGTGTGTTTTTTTGTTGTTTGGGCACTCACAATAATTAAATCTCCTGTTGTATGAAACATGGTGTTACCAAGTTAGTTCCCACTCTTTCAGTTCCAAGATAGCAAGTGCTTGTATCAGTTTTACTTCCTTCTCAATTCACCTTCCTGAAAACAATTCTTACACTAAGACTTTCTGAAATCATCACTTTCTCAGGCTCCCAAAATCCTCTAAAATGAAAGAAGTCATTAATGTCAAACTTGCTATCAAGTAACTACTAGAATTGCCAAGTAGCAGCATGATAGCAACAAAGAATGATACCCAGTATTTTGCATATGAAATGTGTTGACCTTGCATAGTTCTGACTTAGACAATAAGTGCTTTTGTAACCAGTGTCCAGTTTCGAGTGCTTACAAAAGAGAATTTCATTAAGAAAGAAGGTTAAAAAAATAAAGCTTATTTCCAATCTGCCTGATGGTTAGTGTGTATGTTTAAAATATTGTGATTGGAAGGAAATTCAGGTGTGTGCTATTGCCACATATTATTTGCTTGCTTGGCCACAGATGTGTAGAAGGACAAACAACAGGCATTCAGTAGCACAACAGCAGGCTGCTCGCCACAGAGCTCTCCTTGTGGTACCACTGGTCATCTGAGTGTAAAGGAGATTCAGACTGTAAGACCTGTAAGATACAATATGTTTGTTGGCCAGGAGGTCACAGCAATTACAAAATGAAGATGGGTTAGGGCAAAAATACAAAATGTAACAATAATCTACATTTTTTGTCTCTTTTAAATGTATATTTTTTCCTTTTAAGATACTACAGGGTTAATTATTGACATATTTTGAATTGGACTCTGCCCATGGCAATTGTGTTACTCTGGGTGTCTCCAAGCTCCCTGCTGAAGCCTGGTTTGTAAAAAGCATTTGTTGTCCTTCCAGCATCAGATAACATCTCTGTTTTAACGCTGGATGAAAGTAGATGATAGGTATATGCCTGCTCAGTTCTTGGGCATGTTTATTCAGTAACATATGTTAGTGAAGTGGCATCCTTTGCTAAAATGAAAATATCCAATTCATTTTGACAGCAGGGTCTGCCAGCTATACTTTGCTGGATATTTATTACCCACATTGCCAGTGGGCAGCAGATGTACAGTATGTTTATTACTGACATCTCCTTTAAAAAAAAAACGAAAAAGGTTTAATAAGAAGAAAATATGATGAAGTATCTCTCATTTAGATGGCGTTTTTTTTCTTTTAACCAGAATGCTAGACATTAGGCAGCATGTCAGTATACCTACAGCCCTAAACAATGTGGAATTTTAGACCATTTTATTATTCTTCTCTGTTAATTGGTTTGCAACTGACAGACTTTGAAGTAGTGATTTTTTCTCTTATCACACAAGCTGGAAAAGTGCCCAAAGCATTAGCTCATCAAGCAGCCATTTGTACCTGCTGCTCACTGTCTGCTAGCACTAAATATATGCTAATGATGCTATCTGAATCTTGGGAGGATCAGGATGAATTTGTAAATTGTGCTCATGCCAGGAAAATGAAAGACGACAAAGAAAGCAGCTGCTTCTGGATGAAATGAATCACCACATTACATATTACTCCTGGGTAATAAATTACATTTTCTCCCTTGAATTCATTTTTAGTAAGTGTGTGGCTATATGGCAACTATAGCATGTCAGAAACCTTTCAAAGCCTTTTGAGAAGGAAAAAAAAGGCAGCATCAGATTTAGTATTTTTGAATAGACTTATATTTAGGTATATACTCTTCTGTATGTATCTCTTTATGTAAACCTCTATATGAAAACATCTTTTAGAGATTTAGAGGTCTTTCATATGTTGTATCCTAATTAAAAAAACAACAGCCTTTAAATATTTTATAATTTTTCCCACATTGTTATTAATTTCTGGGATATTCCCAGAGATAAAGAACAGTTCTGCATGTCTGAAATGCATATGTATAAGGTATACCCAAACCCATGGAATAGGATGAGAACAAATCAAGGCAATTTGAAATTCCAGGGTTGTGTACAATAATGCAGAATACATTAAATGTTTGGTTCAATTCAATTGTGGTTCAGCTCCACACCGGTGGAGTTTGAATTGCTTTAGCTTTTCTGCACGGTGATTGAGACAACTGACTGAGCACTTGGCCACTGGCTCTGCAGCCCCCCGGCACCACGATGCTGCCCAGGGGCTGTGCTGGGCTCCTGCGCCAGCCCGAAGCGATCTGCGCGCTGTCTCCTCAGTGGAAACACAGCTTTACACCGAGGAAATACAGCTTTAGCTTTCAAACCTCGTTCCCAAGAAGAGTTCAAAATATGCTAGACCACGCAAGCTAACCAGATGATTTTGTAAATATCTTTTTCTCCAAAGTCTTGATGCCTTCTGAATAAGTCATAGATTTTGTTTAATGTGATAAACCACTGGAATTTGAAACTTTTTATTTGTCCTTGCTAGGGATGCAGTGACATGCAAGGATCTTAAAATATTTCTATGTAAACACAAAATAAACTTCTTCAAAAGCAATGGCTGGGAGTATGTGTGACCAAATGATGTGAGGAACATCTGAGGTGGCAGTCTGGGACACGACCTTCTACAGGCGGAATCACAGGAGGAATTGTGTTTCTGGCAATAAGATTTGTGGTTAACCTATTAGAAAAAGCACAGATTTTCACTGCATGGATTTTAGTACAATCTAGCAGGTTAAAAAGACAAAATGAAAGCAGATATTGTAAGACACCTTTTTGGACTAGAAAACCTGGACAAAGGTCAGCAAACATAACAGAAGATAATAAAAAGTAGGTAAAATAGGTAAATAAGGAAGCCTAATCCCTCTGCATCCGTTCTCCTGCCACCGTATCTCCCTGTTCCGAGGATGTCTGTCCTTTCCTCCTTGGGAGTCAACCCTTCCCAGTCTGGGGACGTCCCTCTGTGCGAGGCAGTTCCTGACCAGGAGTTCCAGAGGACGGACTCTGCCTCTGTATTTCAGGGTCTGGGTCCTGGCCATCTCGGTTGGAATTTCCACTTCTCAGTCACACACGTCACAGCTGGAAAATGACATTTAGTGACATTTTAAGTCTCAAGTGAATTTATTGCATTTGTTATGGAAACACAGTTATCTCCAGAGACAGCAGTATTTTGTTGTATAACTATGTCATACTGCTTTGCCCCTGACAGACCATAAACTTGGTACTGAATTTGCAAGGCCTCAGGACAGGTCTGGTCAGGATTGGTCTATCTGAAGCCTCCTTTCTCTGCCTTCTTCTTCGCTTTTCTTGATTTAACTGTGATTGATAACCATTTCTCTAGGTTCTCCGGGTGTCCATGGCTGATTTATTCTGCTCGTGTTATTGTTGTGTGATGCAACTGTAGCTTTATATAAATGGCAGTAACAAACAGTTAATGCAGTTAGGAGGAGGTATGTAGGGCTCTAACACACTGGTGTAGTGCAGCAAAATACAGGCCTGGTAGGGTAGCAGAGGCTTTGAGAAGTGCAGACCTGGAGCTGTGCAAAACTGCAAAAATATAATTGAGCAATAACATCAAACATAGGTAAAGGACCCCATGCATAGCAAATATGGATGTAACATAGATCTGCAGAGCAATGAGGAAACAGAAAGGTCCAAAATGCCATATCAACATACGAAGGTTACCCCAAGTGCATCTTTGTGAGGAAGAAGAAAAGAACAACATCAGCCTCATGGTCCTTGCAACACAGTGCTCTGGCAGCTGGTGACGGGGCATTATCCTCTCCAGCAGGCCAACACGAACAGCCTGGAGATGCAGAGGAGCAACGCCAGGAGGGACTGCAAGGATAGGCATGGAAACTAAGTGTGTGTTATTCAATTTTAACTTCATTATTATTATTGAACTTTTTTTCTCTATAGGAGTATTCTAATGCATTAATAGACTTATCTTTTTCTATAATCATTAGAATTAGGCCATTAATGTTTTGTGGAAGAGACTGCTAAGATTTACACTGTGAGGAGGCCCTGACCGAGGCACAGAGCCCTTTGCGCCCATTGCCCTGACCCGGTGCCTACCGTGCACGGCCACACCAGCTGGCAGTCTCCAAGGGCTGGTCGCCAGGTCATATCTTCCTTCCCTAACTTCTTCTGCAGACACTGTCTTTCAGACAAGCGAGATGTTTTAAGTCATGAGCCCCGGTGACAAGTGGCCGCGCTGCTGAGTTTGGACCCCTCCAGGCCGAGCGCTGTCGGTCGCAGCTCCTGCTCCAGGCGGGTGCCTCAGAGCCCCCTCAGGGTCCACACTGCTGGCTCTGGCCTGTGCCGAGATAAAAGTCACAGAGGAGAAAAGGCCATTACTTTCAAACCCCTGGGGAGCCTGGGGTGGGCCACCTGATGACAGTGGTGTCACCCGTTGGCTGCAGCAATGGCAGGACCCTGATGGGTGCAGAACCTGGACCAGGACCGCAGAAAACAGAGGGGTTCAGCCTTGAGATCCGTTATCCACATCAGTATTTTAAGCGAAAAATACCGATTTTATTACCTTAATAGACTAGTAAATGTTATCAATTAAGACAAGACTCTGAAGTTGCAAGAGGAAAAGGAAATTTTGGCCAAATTTGTGACAGACTTGCACTTCCATTTGGGAAAAGATATATTGATATGTTAAACTGAATCAACTATGGGAAATACTACTGTGCAGCTGCAAACACTACAGGCCCAGAGACTTGTTTGAAATGGCAGGGAACAGTGGGAAAATCATTACAGCTCTGGCAAAAAGAGATGGGTATGAGGAGAGAGGATTTTCATTACAGATACTCTCTGATTATCGTCTTACCAGGAAATAATTGTATTTTTATGTTTTTAAAGGCCTCGTTATCTCCATAGATGAAGCAGAGAGGGTCTACAAGGAGACGTGAAGTAAAGATTGAGGGCTGCACAGTAAAATTGAAGGGGAACACTGCAGCAAAGTGGAATGTTAGAATTTCCTGTTATCATAGTTGCTGACAGTGGTTTTTGGATTTGATGGTGTCCACTAGGACTAGCTATGCTGCTTGTGCTTGTGGCCTGCACTTGCAAGTCGTGAATGCGTGTGCACTTACATATGGTTTCATACATCCACATCCATTCTGTGCTTTTTGAAAATAGCTGCACATACAAAATAAACTCTTCTGCTTAACAGCTGCCACAGCTGCCACCATTTTATGAGCACTATTCTGACTATTGAGTAACTGCTCTTCTCAGTGAAATAGCCCATTTAGTACACCTGCGCAAAAAAGAACTATCCTTTTTCTTACACCAAACACGCCCATAGGTAAAACTTCTACTGATTTGCAATTTCCTAGCCTCAGAGGTAATCACAGCATTCTTTACATTTGCTCTAAGTCCTGTACACATAGTGCTTTGAGGAAGCACCAGAATTAACCATAATAGTTTCAGAATCTGTGTTGGGTATGTTGGGTCTTGATGACTCAAAACAATCCAATGGCAAGAGCATCTGATGCAAAGAGCTGAAATACATGCCATCTAGCTTGAACTATGGTATTTGCTTCTATATTAGCTTTAGAAAGATGCGCTCTCTGCAGTGTTTTTCTCTGGAATAAAGGAGACTTCACGTCCATCTCACTGAATACCAATAATTATTAAGAAATACAACAGTAGACGTAACATCGTCTTTACTTTGAATTTAAATGAAGAGGATAAACTTAGAAACATTTCTCACCATTATTCCTAGCACAACACATCTAGTCTACTAGGGCTGATAATAATACATGTTTTATTCCTTTTCCAAACAGCTCTCCAAATACTGCCTTTAATTGGACCCTATTAGTGATATCCTAATCTAGACAGATGAATAAAGTTGTTATTCAGTAAAAGACACATATTTTAACTGAAATACAACCAAGAAGAAATTCTATCTTTCATCCTGCTTGGCAATTTAACTGAAGGCAACTGATGTGAATAGCTTTCATCCTATCAGATTGGACAGACTCCATCATACACCCTGAATATATTAAATTAATAAGGAGCAGTGCAGTTGCTGTAGTGATGGTATAAGAATATGAGAGCAGCAGTATTTTTAAATGTTGCAGCTGACAGTTGAAGAAAACCAACCAAACAGCAATTCAAATGTTTGCAAAATCTCTTTCAGGTACCTCCTTAGCATCTAACAGGATGAGGACTGCATACCCCAAAATGCCTGTGTTTCTCTCCAGCTGCTCCACCACTGAAGAGAAGACCCCACCTCTCCTTCCCCTGTATTTCGAAGAAAGTTACATGCCTAGAGGATCTTTCAAAAACAATTAGTGGAGATATCCATCAGTGAGAATTTTTTTGTTAATACTAGCTTAAAAAGGCAAGTATTATACTAGCTAAGGCAGAACAGTACCTGTTTTGAATTAAAGACAGGCCAGGGAGCTGACTCCACATACTAGCAGCAAGTAAATCTTGTGGCTAGGCGATGCTGGACTGAGATGCTGATGCACCAAAAGGAGACATGGTGGGTATGAGGAATGTTACAATAAGAGCAGATTTGGGCTCTCCCTTTCTCTCCAGTGTGCTACGTTAGCCCTGCTTCCTATTCATAAAAGTGTGTGCTACCCAGATGTGTGAGAGCATCCTGGGGAGGGAGGCCTTCGTCGTGACATATTGCATGCAGGTGTAAGCAGCAGGTTTCTTAAAAATTATCAGCTTCCTGGGCCAAAGCTGCAGCCAGGATGGATTTGGGAGGATGAAATCCAAAAAATTGCTCCTTTGAAATGCAGAAGTCTCATGCTCTGCTCTGTGAGGGTGATTTTGCTCTGCCTATGAGGCGCTGTGCGAGGGAGCAGGTCGAGCTCCCACGAGCCGGCTTAGCTCAGCTCCCGGAGCAGCGCGGATGGAGCCCAGTGATGCAACGACGAGGAAACACAGGCGGCGATTTGCAACAAGCTGTCCCATCTGTTTTACACAGCCCAGGCCTCATTCCACACATTATTGTGAATATTATGACGAGGCATCCGCTTACACCAAGCGTAGCCGGCATCCAGATCCAAGGATCGCAGCTCTGCTGTCCCACGGAGCCTGTACAGGGGACGTGTGTGAACGTGGTGAAACTCGTTGAGCTGCTAATGTACTCAGTGAGACCCCTGATTGGCAATCCTTCCTCCAGCAATGTCCATCCGCAGTATCCGTTCCCCTCAAAATAACTGTTTCTTGGAAACATCTGTGGTTGTTTTAAGTACAAGCAACGTACTGAGAATCCCAGATATAACTGACCAGGGCTTAGCTTCAGTCATGTGATGCTTTTAGTGTCATCTGCGATGACAACTAAAATGTGTTTTTTTAAAGACTAAATAGAAATGAAAAATGTGAAGCTTTCCCTAGTACTGCAGCTAATGTATTGGGAACACTTTAGTGGAGCTGGAATCTTGCAGGACCAGCAAACTCTCTGCAGAAGCTGACTGGTTTCCTGCACTAATGGATTGGCTGCTGCCCAAACCGATCCTTCTGCACAAAAACAGGCAGGGAATCTTCCAAGAGATTACTCAGCAAATTCTTCATTTGCAGCAATGAAATAAACAGTAGAGTCAAGAAACACCTTCCCAAATATTTACAGTGTTCATGTTATGGTAGCAGACTGGAGTATGTGCAGAAAATTATATTCACAGGCACTGCTAGTTCCTAAGCTGTTCTTGGAAAAAAATACAGTCGTTTCAGATGACCTTATACTTTGCTTGCTGTGCGCTAGAAGGGCTCTAACTTTTAGCCCTGCCCAAAAGGAGAAGCCTGAAGGGCTGCATCATTTATGCAAAGTGGATTTGGCCTTGTTTCCTGAGGCTATGTGGCTTTTGGAGAGGGACGGAGTGGAGGAGGAAAACCAGAAAAGAAATAGGATTAAAAAAAAATTCAGAGATAGATTGGGTTCAAAACCACATTCAAGGGCATAGCCATAGTATGTATCTAGATATTAGCAGTCTGATGAATAAGTTAATTGCTACACAGTTCCTGTTAAGAAATAATACTTCACTCCTGCCAAAACTTACTTACTTCCCACAAAGACTTTTTTCCTTAATAAAAGTTTTTTTCCCTCTCTTTATAATCAGGGAAATAAGAAGGGTCATAAAGATACAGTAGGAATATTCTCATTTTGAAGTAGCTGGCAATATTTACAAAAACGCTAGATACAAAATATATAGATACAAAAAAGATACAAAAATAGATATAAAATATATAGAGATAGATATAAAATAAATATAAAAAATAAAATACAAAAAATATATAGATACAAAAAAGCTAGATACTCAGAAATCTTGGAGGTGATGAGAATTTGAACATGAATTTTACAGAGAGAAGTTTACTTATCAAAATGCAAGTCTAAATTCTTCTTGACTTTCCCATAATTAAAATCCTACTCCTAATTTTTAAAGCTTGAGGATCAGCTTGAAAATGCTCAGAAATCTCATAGTATTCAGCTGTTCTTAACATCAAGCAAGATATCAGATGGAGTAATTTTCTGTAAAGGTTTGCTATTTTTGATATGTCTTACATTAGGCATTTTTTTGGTCTCCCTTCCTCAATAGCAAAACCTCCTTTCACCACATAGTGGACAATAATGCTTGCATAACACAAAGATGTTCATCAGTCTAGCTTACTCTTGCTATTAAATTTCAAAGATAAAAATTTTAAAGGTAATTCAATATTTATAAATATTTATGGTTATAAACACATTAGTCACAGGATTTTAAAACTTACTATTTATAAAAAGATACTTCCAGTGTTAAAGTTAATAGCAGAATGCATTTATAGGAGATCAACTATTTTTGAGGCCAAAACAGCTCCAAACAAATTTAAAACCTACATTAAACAGACTTCTGAGTTAGTATATGGAGAGACATTTTGGCCTCTTCCCTGTTAGCTGATAGAAAGGTAACTACTATGCTAAATGCAAAACTCCTTGTCCTGCAAAATAACAACTTTATTATCTTTAAATGCAAATTAAGTGATATAAATACATATGCAGTAGCTACAGGAACCTTTCATTGACTTGGATCCATCAAGGTGTTCTTCCTGTAAGTAAGAGTTAATATTAATGGAATGTTGGTTTAGTCATAACTTACTCATAATTACCAGTGATAGGAATTTGAATATATTTGCACACTTCTTATCTACATTTTGGAATATGAAGGATGAAATTTAGTATCCAGAAAAAAAATTATTGCTTATGTATTGACAGATGTGTACAGTTAGATTTCCAAATGTAGATGAGAGCCATTTCAAGCTTCAAGCTGAATAAAAGAATAGAAAAAGATAAATGCCAAGCAAGCAAACAGACATTAAATTCCAGCAGGACACTGATCTGACTGCAGGAATCCAAAGCTGCCTGATTAGCATGAAGGCACCTCTACATTCACATTTACTGTCAGGACACCTGAGAACATACATAGTTATACGGTACATTTTAAATATTGATGACTGGGGCCTCATGGGAAGGAAGGACCTGTTAGGTGACTGGCATCCGATCAGGAAATTCTGGAAAAAAATGAAAGTATATATTGATGATTATAGAGGCTATTACGGAGCAGAAAATAATATCAGCCAAGACTCAAGCAGTAGGATGTTCAGAAGTGTTCCCAAATGGCTGTGCAAAGCCAAAACTCTCAGCATCCCAAGTGATTTAACTGGCAAATGACTTGGAAGAGAGAGCACAATTGAATAGTAAGCGAACAATAAATAAATAAATGAGTAAGAAACAATCAGGAACAATTAACAATGATGTGATAAATGGTAATGTTTCCTTAATTGGGACACTTGGAGAAAAAAAACTATTGTGCGTGGTGTGTTGACGTGGTTTGACATTGCACAGCCTGAGGACACGGGTGACCCCTGCGGGGTCTGGGACAGGGATGAGTGGGAAGGGAGTTCACGCTGTTTCAGAGCCTCGGGCTGGCTTCAGGCGCCCAAGCGAGCTCGTGCCCCAGCCCTTGGCACGCAGGGGCCCATGACCTGTCCCCTGCCCCGAGCAGGTGCCCGCACTCGCGCTGCGCCTGGCAAGGGCATGTGGAGCAGTGGGTTCTCCACAGGAAGGTGCTGCACAGCGAGCAAACACTGTCCGCCCGTGAGGGTGGCACTGGTTATCCTCTATAAAGCAACGAGGAAAATGTGGGCTAATACCTTGGCTTCGTTATTAAAGGAAGAGCTGGAAACACAGAGCACAGTTACATTTGCTCTCTTTACTTACTGCTAATGGCCTGGAGGCCCTCTCTAATACAATAGCAGAGTCTTATTATTATGCCAGTATTTTAAAAGACAAAACATCTGGAATATGTAGAAGTAGATCAAAACAGCACTGATTCTGCAAACCAGGGCTTACTTAGCAAACTTCAGATTCTTCAGAGACCTCAGCAACTAATAAGTTTTCCTCCTGTCTTCAATCTTTGGGTCACTGCTGCAT
>VWPW01008530.1:0-16859 GCA_013389825.1 Crypturellus undulatus
TGTGATTCTATGATTCTATGATTCAAAAGGTGTGAACACTTTCTTTTGGGGATCTTTCTTCAGCAAGGGCTTCAGCAAGGGCTTCAGCAAGGACTTCAGCAAGGTGCAAGACCAGGGAATGAATGAGATTCCCTTTCACTGCAACCAAATTCTGAAGTGTATTTTACTGAGAAGAAGGCAGCCTTCAATTCTGATGGTCCTTTTATTGTGGTCTTCCATGGTCCCAAACAAGATCCCAGATATTTAACTGCCTTTTTGTTCCTCCCTCTTCTCTATGAGGAGGGATTTAAGATCTCAAAACTGAACCTTACTAAAATGAAAGCAAGGTGACTCACATAGCACTGAAAGTGCTACAAAAGTGAGTAGGAAAGCTATACTAGCTACGGAATATAGGCCAATCTATATCCATCTTGCTTCTCTGAATAGCAACTAGTACAAAATACATTGTTCTATGCATTGTTCTTATGAATATTAAAACTTTCAGATAGGGAAATTTTGCCGATTCAATTGCCGGTAGAGTCAGAACATATCTTCATTAGAGACATTTTTCAAATCTGGATGATTTTTTGTTCTCCTATTTACCGTAGAGCATTATAAACAGTTCCACTGGCATAAAAGCTGGCACAGTTAACCCAGCATGGACCAAGAATGATCAGCTAGTGTAAAGAAAAAAAAATAATTGAAGGATTCTTAAGCAACGACTTCTGCCTCCTTTGGGAATCTCAGCGGAATTATTCCTAATCACTTTATACTCAAATTTTCTGCTTCTTACTGCAGTTTTTTGCTAACTTGAAATAAATTATGTCAGCAGGGATGTACTCTTGCTAAGAGATATTTGGTGTACCTTGCCAGTGGCCAGTACGAGAAGTTTTGCAGAGTTTGCCAGTTCACTAATGATAAAACAGAAGTTTCCCTATGGAAGATAGAGTCGCTCAGCCACAGACAGTTCTGTTGGAAGAGAAGATTTAACCACTTGCCTTGCTTAGCAATTGCTTAAGGTACCAGTTCCTGTGATATAGTTACATTTACCATGTGCAAGCAGAATGTGGCATGAACTAGTAATAGAGGATTGGTCGCAACATGCATACTGGCGCTTTAAACAGGACAACTGTTCAAAGTTTAAAACAACTGTCACTCCAATTGATTGGTAGCATGAAGTCAAAAAGGATATGTAGAATAAAGTGTTAAGGCTACATGAACACAGGCCAAAAATGCACTTTCAGCATGAAAATATTTATACTAAGTCAGAAACCTATCTGGACTTAAAGATAGTCATAAAGCATATTAAAAATCTCATATCTGGAGAATGGAAAAAAGGGAAGTAAATGGTAAGGAACATAATTTGTAAGTTAGTATATGAAGGGAACTTATGAGGGAAGTTACCAAAATAAAGGAAATACAAATAGTTAACTGAAATTTGGAGACAGAAAAGATATTTTTACACATATTAGAAGAAGCTTGAGACTGGCCATGAGCCCATTACTAGATGTGGGTAATAAAACCTGAAATGGCAATATAGAAAAGGCAGAAATACCCAATAAACATTTTGTCCTTTGTACAACTTTTTGTCCTTGGAATGGAGCAGAGAATGTATCATCCCATATTACGTCAGCATAACAAAATTCACTGTAGGTAATAAAGGGAGATGTGAGACAAGATCCGCTAAAATTAAATGTTTTCAAATCAACAGGCCTGGAGTCTTACATAAACTCAATGAGGAGTTCTCCGAACCACTAGTGTTGATACTGAACAACTCATGGAAAACTGGGAAAATTCCAAAGGGTCAGAGAACTACAAATGTATTTTAGTGTGAAGTATGTATTAAAAAATATTAAAGAAGGTAGGTTCAGGAAATTACAAGCAGATTACCCCAAATCGTTTTGAGTACAACAATGAAATAAGTCAGTCAGCATTCTTTAAAAAAATAACTAAGGCTACAATATAATTAACGTGAATTGTCTTGTCAAATAAACTCACGGTTCTTTGGGAACTGACTTGATAAAGGCAACTGTGGAGATATTGTACAACATGGACTTCTCCAGGGCATATTACCTAATATATTCAAAATTGTAATTGAGAGATTCAAAACAAATTTTCTGATAGATCTCAAAGATTTTGTTCAAAGGGATGATAGCAATGAGTAAGCCATTTGTAGAGAAGTCACTCAGAAATCAATCTTATTCTGAAGTTGATCAACATTTTTTGATTGTATGAAACATAGTACTATGAAACATTAGGTTTTGGTAAAAAAAAAAAATGAAAAGAACGCAAAGGCTAGCAGTGAAGAAAAGAGGTTTCACATATAAATGACCACATGTTAAGTATATGAAACTGCAAGTTTCCCATGGGGTCAGTGGTTGCCTGAATTATCCTCAACATACTTGTGTATCTAGTAGCTCTGCACAGAGATGAATTCTGTAATCAAATCTCATATTTCAAGGCTTCTGTTGATAGCCAGCAGGAGGTAGAGAACAGTTCTTTCTGGTGCCCAATTTACCTACACATTCGAGGATGTTTGAGGGAAGACAGAGCTTCATTGATTGGAAGCAGCTAGAATTGGACCTTGGAAAAGTTGCACCAGTATCCTCCTATGACACTAGAATTGGACCTTGGAAAAGTTGCACCAATATCCTCCTATGACACAAAGAATCTTTTTTTCTTAAGTGTGTGTGTTGGTCTATCTTGCTCACATGCTGAGGGTCAAATTTGAAGTCAGATATGGAACTGGGAAAGAATTTTCCATCCCATGAAGACTGGCGAGAATCCCAAATGCAGCTAACTCACTGTTTTCTCTTCTTGTCTCTAATCTAGCACAGGGAGATGCAAGCAACAGAAACTTAAATGCACAAATTTGACAGATTTACCAGATTATCAAAAATAAGGCATGTTTCTTTTAGGGGATAGAATGACAGCATGACTCAAAGAGATATTAGTAATTGGGTAACAAATAAAGAATAGGTAATATTTGAGTAAAGGAAGTGTATATTTGATGTTACACGTTTCACGCTAACTTCACTGCAAACTTCTTGGGGTATTATGCAAGCGTCATGCTTCATTTTTGAAAGTCAGTATAAAATGTGCACAAAAGTGCCTTTGTCATAAAATGAGTACACTATTACAATGGACTTAACTGCTTAATTGTCATGTTTCAGCTGTTAAGGCATTCCTCTTAAACTGTCTCTAAAATTACCAGAAAAAAAGTCTGTAAAAGTTGCTGCTACTTATAACTATTACAATTACTTCTGATGTTGACATATCAATTTACTGACAAAGGAAGTGTTTCCTATAGTGTCAGCACTGTAAAAGTTGAAGCCTAGGTCACATGTATACTTGTCTCAAGCATAATCAAAAAACCCTGATAAGTACCAGAGCCAGAGTCCTTGTGCTGTGGGTTCTACTGTAGTGAAGCAGAACAAACCCAGCTTGATTTTCAGATAGCGAGCTAAACCTGCAGTGTTAGCAATGCTGCAATACTTTGTTTTGACTTTCAAACAGAATATAGCAAAGACAAAACCTTCAAAGAAGAATAAATATAGATAGCAAGAGGTCATTTCACTGACAGTTCACTTTTATGATAGGTACCCATGCTTATGATGGGAAGTGGGATCACTGCACCTGAAAACTAATTCTGTAATTCTTCTAAGGCTTCTCCTCTTTCACTCAGAACATGTCCTTGTTAAACCCAAGTCAACCGATCTGAAGCCAACTAAAGAAGCAACTATATGATACAAAGAGGAGAATACTCTCAAAATTCATCAACCAACAGAAAAAGAAAAAAAAAAGAAAAAAAAGGGTTGTCTTAGTCTCTCTTGCCATTATTGACAAGGGAATCTTGAGATACAGCACAGAAAGACACTTGAGCAGGTCTGGATTTTTGTAATCTAGAAAACTCCAGCAAAATATGAGAAAGGTAGTAAAAAATACCATCACAACAGTAAGTGCAACAAACATTTAGAAACTGACTGGAAGCAAGAAATCTTAGTCATATTGTTCAACCTGTTCTTTGTTTTTCATTGATTATGCCTAGCAACATTGACCAAAAACCTTGCTCAAAGACACGGCAAATTGTAAACTGTCAAGACAGACTGCCCTTAAATCTTCAGAAGATACTGCATTTGTCTCTCCTGATACTTGCAAAGTTAAGGGAAACAATTTCAAACAAAACAAAATGCCCCCCATTGGTCCTTCTGTAAAGAAGGAAGGAGAACACAAAGCTAACATTAGCATTTATAACCTCTTTATGACCTCAACCCATTAGCAGGGAAAACATTACTAAGAAAACTGTAGTAAGAAGTACTACAGTGAACAACCGCATCATTTAGATTTCTAGTGCTCAGTGTGTGCATTTTATTTCTTGTCGCTTTTTTTTTTTGCTCAGTCATTTACTTTCTGTGTAGTGTTGAATGCACCAAAAGAAATTTCTGCTTCTGAATTCAGTAAGTGGAGAATTAGCTCTGACTGTTCCTTTGGAGGATGCTGAGCGTGAGTCATGTTTCCTTGTTAAAATAAAGGAATAGAACATTATCATATATAAAATTATGATAATGATACTGCATATTCCTCTCATAGCTTTTCTCCAAGGCTCCAAGATTTCTCAACAAACATTATTAAATTAAGTCCTTGCCACCCCACACCACACAAACAATTCTTTCCTACTATTTTCAAGTGGGAGGATATAAAAGAGCTCATGGTTATACTTCTAATTAAAAAATATATATATTTATAACTTTATTTGTACATGTTTATTCAATTTCCCCAAAGTGAAATCAAGAAAAGTACATTATTTCATGACAGACTCTCTCCATATCTTCCGCTCTTTAAAACCTTAAAATGACGAGCCTATACATTCAATGTCTGTGTCTGGAGACTCAAGACCAATAGCACTGGCTGGAACATCAGTATCGAGGGAAAATAAGTGCCTCCAGAGTCTGGAGGAAGTCAGCAAAGGGCTTTCTGGAGAGACAGAAAAGATTTCTATTATTTACTTGATTAATAAGAGAGGAGTGTTATGAAAGCGTGGTATTTTGATTATCAGTATCCTCTATCCTCCCTCCAGCAGAGATCATTGCTGGTCATTTCAGAGCCAGATGCTCTGTAGTAGGGATAACCTCCTGGAGCAAGTCCCACCCTCATCTTTAACAGCTGTAAATTGTTTGAGCACAGAAACAAAAGAACTTCATGTTTCTCTCAAGAAGTGTTATCATTAGCTATCAATAGTGTTACTGTAATGACTATTCATCATCACTTAGTTAAAAATCACTTTTGTAAGCCTGCTATATTATTAGCAAATTTCTTTAGTGCGCAGCTTTTCACCAACTGACGTGTATTAACACTATGCAGGATGTTTCTCAAAACTCATACTGATTTTCTGGTTATCCTGGCAAAAGGACACGTTGGGCAAATGTCCCAACAGACATTACTGTACACAGAAGACCATCAGGAAGACACAATGCCCTAGTTGTACTTTGGAGACTAGCAATGAGGAACACATTGCTGAGATGCAGGAACCCAAGCGTATTCTTTTTCCTGTTTTGAGGTGATCCATTTTTATTCCAATTATCCTTATCATTTTTGCTTGTTATTATGTCTTCTGTCAAGAACTATTAATTAGTCACTGTCACTTTTCTTATTTATATACTTGTGATTAATATTTTGAATTTATTCTTTATAAGTGTATATTTCTACTCATATAATTTCGGTAATGAGAATTACAGAAATCCAAAACTGATTGCTTCTGTCTTATCAGTCTGCTATCCCTAACTTTGCCTTTACTAGTAAAACTATTGCCTATGCTTTGTCTTCTGGGATGTAGTCCTATTATGCTGGATGAAGTCTGTATCTTGAAAGCTTAGTAAAAGTAAAGTATGCTTTTCCTGTGGCTTTAAAATAACATTTTTTGGGAGAGGTAAACTCTGCTATCTCATCTGCAAGATTCCAAACTGGCATAGGTGAACAGACCCATCCCCCAAAGTGGTTCAGGTCTTGAGACAGGCATCTGCTTAAGCACCATTTACACACGTTTGACATATGTCATGCACACAGTGACACAATGTGTGCATTTGACACACATTGAAATGGATCAATCACTGTAGTTATTAAAGCTTTCCCTGAGCCAGAATGTCTTCTAAAAAATATCTTCCAATTTCTGATATAAGTCAGCAAAACAAGTTGCTGGAAAATGAGGGAAAGAAATTTAGGAATAAATAAGGAATAGCAATAAATAGGAAAGGAATAAATTAATAGTTGAAATCAGGAATATGAGGCTCAGTGAAAGACATCATACTGCACTGCAATTTAATCAAAAGAATATTAATAGATTATGACACATCACAGTCACATGACACCCCAGTAGGCACTCCAGACTCAGGGAACTGAAGCCAGTGAGAGGAAGGTGATTATGCACATTTGAAAGTCCTAGTAAGCTCTCAATCAAATGTTTTGGTATTCAACCGAGTCTAAAAATTTGACCCTCGAGAACCTAAGTCTTGCTGAAGAGCAGTTGGAGTTTGGCTCACCCCTGGCATCAAGAAGTATTTATTCACTATGCAGGTGTCATTCGCAGATTCAAAGCCATAGGTCAGCCAACCCTATAATGTAGCTATGTCAAAAACGTTTCTCCACACAGTGAATGCAGTGAGTATTTGAGATATTCTTTCCTTTCTACAACAACAACAACAACAACAAAAGACATTTCCCACTTTTTGAAGCCAAAAATATCAGAAATATCGTTCAGGACAACTAATGACATTGATAAGGTGAGCCTTTGTCTGCCATACACTACTCCTGGAGTCCAGCCAGCTCTACTTGGACATAATTTGGGTGAAAGACTTGCGCTGGGCCATCCTACATACCAAGTAAGCCTGTCAAACATTAGGATACGATCATTCAATTATGAAGTGTGTCGTCTTCTTTTTGACCAAAAACTGTACTATATATTTGAAAAAATGCTTGCCCAATACCACTTTTGGATCTTTCCACAACTGATTGAAATAATTCCCCAGCTTGAGTCTCAAAATTAGAGCTTTTAAATTGACAGAAGACCACATCTTTCACCTACAGGGTCTGAGCCTACAAACAGGGTCTGATACTTAACAAACTGTATAACAAAAGAACAGAACCAAAATTTACCAACATTAAATAAGCAAAAGTCTGTGTGATAACGGGAAGTTTACGAGAAGTGTGAGAAAAATGCACAGAAGCCAGGCAGTAGATTAAAAGAGGACACAACCTGAATAACAAGAAAGAAGAAAATTGTCACAGACCCTTTTCTTATCATCTTATTCCATGGTAATACATTTGGTTTCCCATTTATCTGTATTCTTCAAATCTTCAGTCAGATATTTAATATATTGTGTAGGGAATTCATAAATTCACGATTGAAAAATTGACACCTGATTAGTTACCAAAAGTTAACTGGTGCTCTGCACACTGTAGACCAAAAATTCTTCAAAATACTTGACCCCACATCACTTTTGAAAATAGGGTCAGGCTCTGTGTCGCTGAAGTCTTGCAATGCAATTGACATAAACTCTAAAAGTATCTTTCTAAGCAAGGTTAAATATTCATTAGATTAATTCATTAGATTATGTACATATATTTAAAATGTTTTATCTCTTTTTACTATCTGGTTAGTTCAACTTTCATATTATCTGAAATGCTCAAAAAGCAAATATGCACAAAGTTGAAATAGTCTGGTACAAAGACTGTGCTATGTTTGCGCAGGAGAGTTGTTCAGACAAAAAACATCTGAGAAGGTTTCTTTCTTTTCATATCATTTGACCTTGAATCGTGCACCTGCTTTCTAATTGATTAAAACTTGAAACTCTTCAATAGTGAACAATACATGAAGAACAGCAAAGGAAATTAATTCATGATACAAAATTTCCAAATGAATATTAATCCTGTGTAAAGTTAATTAAGATTTCAGAACCTGCCATCAAATTTTCCCTTATTCAACCACTAATTATTTGATTACTTATGCATAATTAAATCATCCTATCACCAGGGGACATGAGCAAATCCAAGCTGTAAGCCAAATTATACTTATTTTCCTCAAATCAGAGCTGAACCTGAATGATTATTTTGACATTTTGTTGAAATGGGTTGAAACAACTTCAGTCATGGCTGCACCTGAACTAGAACCGAGCCGAACAATTAATTAGCTCACTTCTGTAATATGAGCTAAGTTTGGTACTTCTTTATTTGTCCATTTTAATTTTTTTGATCTCAGTATAGAATGAATAAGAATGACCTTTTGATTTTTCAACTAGTTGAGATGTGCATTATCATATAATCTTTGTTTACACAGCTATGACATATTTCCTGAATGTTATGTCATGTAGTTTTCCCTGTAATGTTACCTTGGAACATGCAAAAATTTTCTGAAGAAATGTTCCAGGACAATATATCAGATATACAGTCTGTAGAGGAATTAGTAGATCTCTCTGGTTCACAGAATCACAGAAGCGTTGAGGTTGGAAGGGACCCCTAGAGATCATCTAGTCCAACCCAGCTCCAGCAGGGACACCTAGAGCACGTGGTACAGGGTGGCATCCAGGTGGGTTTGGAAGATCTCCAGAGAAGGAGACTCCACAGCCTCTCTGGGCAGCCTGTTCCAGGGCTCTGTCACCCTCACACTTAAGAAGTTCTTCCTTACATTCTTTATGCATTTAGGAAAAATGTAGCTCTAATGAGTTAGACTTGGGATGAGATCTGCAATTTGACATAGTTATGGATTTTATTTAAAGTGAGGTTTTCTGAAATCTGTATATTTTTGTGTCTAGTTATTATTCGACCATTTCTATTGCACTGTAAATGTACACAATGTTATACAGATGCCAGTACTCCAGTGCCTTTACAAGCTAAATAAACAGTGTAAGATGGATTTAGTTTTAACCTCTAAGTTTTACACAGTCCATGCAGATAAGTACCCTATTAATAAAAAAGAAAAGATAGTGGAAAGCAATGAATCAAGTTAAATGTGTAACTGAGAAGGACTATGGGCTGCCTCATAGTTAGACATGGATACACTCTGCTGTGCAAGTCATGCCCAAATTCTGCAGGCTGGCAAGCTGTTCGTAGCATAGGGCCAGAGAAGGTGATATAAAAATAGATTTATACCATCTTTGCATTTCCCTAGATCCAGTAACCAACAGGAAGTTCAGCCCTTACCCCAGCAATTAATGCCACCATATGTCACCCAGTTGCTTTTGGTTCTGTCAGGTTTTCTGACTTTATTTCCAACAGTTTTTTTATCCTGAGTACAGCAAGCGTTAAAGCCCTAGTAGGTGCTGAGGAAATAGGTCTCTAGATTTTAGAAAGAGCTTAAGAACACAATCTTTTTTTGGATGAAAGGTGGCATAAAATTAATAGAAGACTTGAGTTTAAACTGGAGAAAGTACATGCTTCATATACTCATTGAAAATTCCCTTGTTTTACCTTTGGATGTTTAAATTAAATTTCAAACTTGAATAGAAGTTGCCATCAAAATCCATATTTTGATCAATAACAGAGTATAATATGAACATAAGTACCCAACAAAAGAAATCTGAATATGAAAATCGTGGTTGCGTCTTTTTTTCTACTTTGATAATGCTTGATACAAAAATGGAAAACGTTATGCTGTAATTAGACATTTTAAGAGCACTTTTAGATCTCTGTTTAAAAGAGAATATCTGGATGCCAACCACTGTCATTGTCTATTGTTTTTATTGTCTGGAATTGTATGCTCAAATCCTGGCTCAACCCAATCAACCTTTCTTCTTTCTCAGACACTTCCTTGAATTCACTATGATTTACTACAAGTAAAGCTTTCAAACCAGGCCCTATAATGTAGGGCTTTAAAAGGGCCTATAAAAACAAATATTTAATGTGCCACATGTTGCATACAACTAAATTCATTTTATAATTTAAAATATGTTTTTACTTTTAATGGCCAGCCCTTCAAACTTGCCTTCCAGTTTGCAAATTGCTAACAGCAACAAAAATTCTGCAGAACAAATTCTGCTTTCAGTGGCACCTACATGGTTCTATAGCCTTCAGCTTGCTGCACAACTGTCACTTACAACTTAGTATTTCTCTAGTCAATGCACATAATCATTGGTCCAGCTTAGCTGATTTTACAGTGTTAATAGAAATCACAGAACTCAAGATTTGTTTTAGATATTAATAACTGCACCTATCACTCTGATAAATATAGCAACAGACATATTTCACAGGAAAATAGGACTTCTACAAGTTACCTCCCAGAATAAGATTTCATTTTAAAAATTACATTGTCAGTACATTAACAGTATCCAGGCATTGCTTATGAGAAAAGAATTATATGCCTCAGGAGGAGAACAGCAATTTCAGAATAAAATTATTATTTTGATACAGTGGAAGCAAAATAATCTGCTCCACAATAATAATCATTGTCAATATTCTCTTGTCAGAAGATGCCACTCAGAGGACAATGTGTTAAACCCAAACTATGGCTGTGTCTTGGGATATTAAGTGTCATTTGCCAAGTATTGCTACCATTGTAAAAGTTCTTCTTAAAATATATCACTAGATGCAACTGTCACAGCTCAAGTGCCCACCTAAAACCATTGTAGCTAAGTACTGTCCTTCAACATCATTAACAGGCAATAAATCCATTCCTAAAAATAATAAACTGATGTACAAAGCAAGTAGTGTTTTCTTATGGGAGGGAAGAACAAAGCATTAACTAGAAGCACGGCATCCTTATACACGTAACAAATGGCCCACAGCCTCTAGAGCAGCAATTTTGCTTCAGTGACCCTGCTTACTCCCATAACCATGCAGTGAATAAAGTTTTTGTCATGTTTCACTTAGGCAGGTCTGTGAGTGGACAGTCCCAGCACTGTGCCTGCCTCAGCTCCCACTTTACCACTGCTACTTCTCAGGGTTCTGCATCTGCTCCAGACCATCTCAGTGCTGCTGATTTCAGTACTGTAGCCACAGCATTTATCATCTCACTACCTCTCTCAGGGC
Organism: Crypturellus undulatus; assembly: GCA_013389825.1. Lineage (NCBI taxonomy): Eukaryota > Metazoa > Chordata > Aves > Tinamiformes > Tinamidae > Crypturellus > Crypturellus undulatus. The sequence continues at coordinate 10,996 of VWPW01008530.1, forward strand.
TGCTGATATGAGCAGATATGTCCTAATCATATATGTCCATATCAGATATGTCCTAATTCAAATTCCAGTTGAACCAAGGTCTGTACCTCAGTTTATTCAAGCCTATTTCTGCATGGGATAGTCCAACAAAAAAAAAGACAACTGAATTTCATTTTTCCATTAAAACTAAACTCACTTCTAACTCACATGGTTGTGCGCCAAAACTTGGGTTTGTAAATAGAGTGAAGCAAATAGAGTGAGCATTGTAGGTACACTCCAGAAGCAAAAAGAATTGTAGTTATTAACACTGAGGAGCTAAAGCTCAGGTCTTCAAAGGTTCTTGGGATAGTCATCTCCTCCCTCAGGCACAGAATTTTTTGCACCCTTAAAAGCATCACCCAGCTGCTGCCTAAGCCTGGAGAGCCAATATCTCATTGAACTTCAGCTCTGCAAACTGCGTTGACACTATACCCCCTGCACTGCCTCACAGACAGACACTGCTCTTAAGTTCTGAACAGAAAGTCCCGAGGCAACATTTTCAAAGCACATGCAGTGATCTAACTGTGCAGGAGGGAAGGTAAAATCTCCTTAAAGTTAAGCAGAGCTTTCTGCTTGATAGCTGTTTTCAGAGGCTTAGGAATGCAAATATCCATGAAAACATTCATGATACATTAGGGGCCATTAACTGTGCAAACTCCTCTTCAGGAGAAATGGATGTGGCAGTTTATTTCAGTTAGTTTTACAATTACTCAGCCTAACACTACTACCCACCGGAAAAAGGCAGAATCTGCAACTGGTATGTTTATTAAAGACATAAACCTAAACATTTCAAGAATTGATGCCTGTACATTCGCACATCATGTTTGCTGTTAATATTACTAATATCTTTGTGTCCTCCTTACTGTGCTTTAGGCAAATGTATCATATGGGTTTATCTTTTAAAAGGTTATTTCGGTGCAATGGTTGGAACTGATTTCTGTCATTTAAAACTAGAGTTTTATACCTAGCTTTTGAAACACTAGCTGATTCCAGCCCCTTCAGTCTTTGTCATAGAAAACAGGAGAAATACAGTAGCCTCGCTAAGGTACCTGTAGGCAGGTTCCCTGAAATAATAAATCTAGGCAACAGAAGACTTAGGATTGCAGTTCAATTCATAAATATGTGCTTTTTCCCCTAGACCGAAGGCAATTATATAGAAGAAACTTATCTGCAGTGCTTGACATTTTATCAGTTGTGCAAGAATATATGACAGCCTTGCAAAATGTATGCTAAAGACATAATATTTGTGGGACTGAAATGTAAATGTGATGTAAATTAGTTGTCCTTTGAGCAACCTGTGGTCTTTCTTATATAAAATCTCCTGTAAAGTACAAATTCCACTTTTCAAAATACTACCAAAACTCATGTATGGAAAGAATGTTATCTGAACAACTGCAACACTGTAGGGCCTAGGGTGCACTGCTTTGTGTAGACTGGGTACAGCTCAGTTAAATTTCTCCTCAAAGAGATAGATCTGAAAACTGCTATTCCAGGCCCTACACAGTTGGATTTTTTTTCAGGGTTAGTCAGAAAATGCTAAGAAATACAAAGTCTAATGTTTTTGAAATACTTAAAATGCATGCAACTGGGTATGTTACCTTGAAGATAACTACCCAAGCAAACTGATTGTGGTATGCATGAATTCATTTAGTCATGGTTTCCCAGAATGAGGTCTCAAGTGGGGCTAAAGAACTTAGCAGAAATCTGCTGTGTACCAATGACAGCAATGAGGTAGGGGGTGGACCAAGATGGGAATAAGGAGGCCACCCCTGCCATCGGTTGAGATGCTTAATCTTAAGAGATCACAGGGTGGGGGGAAAGGTCTTAATGAAACTGTCTGCAAGCTCTAGACCACTTTGGGCTTTTCAAAGAACTTAAGTAAGAGGCCGGATGAATGACCTATCTGCTACCTCAGTCTCAAAACTGCAACTCCACCAGTGAACGTTACCACTACCAGGATCCGAACTGCCTTTCTACCTTAGTTCTGCAGAGTGTTTTGTCACAATATAGTCACTGGGCCCCCCGAATACAGCCTGAAACCAAGGGAATTCCCATGCGCGAGTGTTCCTGAGATTGTGGAGCGCTAAGAGGATAAGAGCCAATATAAGAGACACAGACCGGCTGGACATTCACTGAGACATTTTGCCCCCATCCTCACCTCCTCCTTGATGCTTCCAGTTGTTCCCAGAGTAACAGGGCCGTCATTTGTATCTTTTATGCCATACGGCCTCATATTGTTCTAAAACATACTGCTATTTTCAATAATCTGTAATTAGCAAATTTTTTAAACTGATCGCATAATTTAAGAAAACTATGTGGGAAGAGTTTTTTTAAGTCATTAGAAGTCACCTTGTTCCTAAATTACCAGATAAAAATAAGTTAAAATAGCTGTATTTCTAAATGCAGAATACAGATGTGAAAAACAGTGTATTTGTGTACATTATTACACTATCAAATGTATTAAGGAATTCTTATCAACAAAAGAACTAACACCAAGTTAATATCAAAACTCAACAGAGGACAGTTTTCAACATTATTCTTTGTTAATTTTAAAGATGACTGAATGATTTGTAACAATGTGTTCAGAAGACTTACCTATTATTTAGATTGTGAGTTTTACTGTTTATTTCAGGACTGTCAGTTTAAAAAAGTGTACCATTCTGGCTGACTCATAGCAATGTATTCATTTTGGGAAACAGCTGAATTCCATTTCATGACTGTCTACAGGCTGCATCATAAATTTAAGACTACACACTCCCCTCCTTCCACTGATCTCCTACAGATGCCAAAGGGAAGCTTGTACAAAGATCAAAGGAAGAATTTGGGCTCTATGTAGTAAAATAAAACTTTCAGTTGTTATTTTTTAGCATTGCATTCAGAATTGCTGACTGGAAAATATTCCCTTTGCTGGGACTGCTGCCACCCTTAACCTAGTCTCTTTTTTCTTCCCCATCTTTCAGTCTTTTCTCTGGATTTTTTTTTTTATCAGCGCCTCTCTCACAAATTCCTGTTCCATGCGCCATGCAAAAAAATGGTAGGTGTTGGTATAGCCACTGTTAGGATGTGAAGTGACACCATTAACCATGAATACTTACACTTAGACCACTCAAAAATAACCCCAGACTTAGGACACTGTACTAGTGGTCATTACTTTCCATACAAGAGAGGTAATATCAAAAAAAAAAAAAAAAAAAAACACCACACACACATAAAAGGTCCTATCCCCTCAAAGCATATGTTCTTCAGAAAGCAAAAATCGGAACCATGACACTTACTAACCACCATACCAAGAGCAGACTCTAAGCCAAGTATTCAGGGCAGTTTCTGCCCTGGTGCCAGACACTGTAGGCAGAGGCACTTTGCTTTTCCTCTTATATTAACAGTGCTTTACCATCATACAGACTATTTCACATGGAAATTTCACTGTGCTTCTGGAATCCCTGTTTCTAAACATGACATTTTTAATAAGACACTGTGAAGTACTGTCCTTATCCTCACTTTTGAAACAGGAAAGCTGGAAAGAAATAGTTCGCCCAAAGTCAGTGTCCAAGCGCAGAGCAGGTTCTAGAATTGTTATTTTTTGAAGTTGCTAGATCATGTTGCATTCACTTATATTTCACATATGCCTGGAGAGATTACAGTCTTACATATTTTACAGGTTGAACAGTTCAGTTTTCCTAACTTTCTCAGCTGACCAAGAATTAGCCCTGCTACAACAGGAGAGAAGATTTCAATATCAAAGCTGCCAGTCTGTCAATGCCCTCTTCAATCTAGAGTGTCAATAATGTTCTTACAATCCTTGGCACAAATTAGTGCAGGTAAAGCATTCCTCACTCTTACAGTTAATAAGTGACTGAGAAAGCCTATCCGCTTATGCAGAAGGGGTTGTTTGCAACCAACAGAACATATGCAGATGCAAAGGAACCTACTCTGCCATTTCATCAGGAACTCCCTACTGTTTCAATATTTTTGCTAGTATTTCAGAATAGAATTCTGACAAATTTAACAAATACCAAAGGAGTACTGAGGTCTGATAACGATACAAATGGTATCAAACTCACAGATCTGGATTCTGAATTCTTGCCCTGAGCTGTATCATGAACTGTTTTAGGATGGAAGGTGCACTTTACTCTTAACAATATTGCTGTCTTGCTACTTTGAGAATGCTATCAGATTTTTGCCTGGATACTACCCGATTCTTTCAGTAGCCTCTCTGAGAGATTGTGGGCAGGATTATTTGGCATCAAATATAGTGACGACATCCTATGCACACTTAAGCACCGAATTTTGACCACCCTAATCATTTTATAGATGACACCAAACATCAGCAATGTCATGTCCTAGAATGAAAGAGAGGACTTTGGGATGCTCTGTATGTTTTCTTGCCATCTGCCTGCCATAATGAATTTTCTTGAAAAACAGTCTGTTTTTCCAACACCTTTATTTATATTAAAGCTAGCTACTAAGCTGGCATTTCATCTACACAGCCGTCAACTCCTTTCACCACTACTTCAGCAAAACTTCAGCAAAATCTCAGCAAAAATACTATTCATATTTTTTTTTCCGCTTTCATACTTAGAAGCGATGTATGGACCCAGACTTTACAACACTGAGGTCAATGACAAAATCCCAGTGAATTCACTGTGAACAGGACTGGATCCTGTCCTCAGAGCAGGAACTTGCATTTCTCATTGAGAAAAGAAGTTAGCTCTACAGCTTGGCTGAGTGAGAGGGAGGAAAAAAGCCCATGGTTGCCTTGTTTCAGCCTCTATCACAAACAGGCTCTAATTTCCCCTGGTAGCATAAATGCTTGGAGGGGATCAGCCTCAGTAATGACTCACTGATACTCCCCTGACCTTGCCCCTCCCAGCTCATCCTCTTTACATTTACACCAGGTGGTAAAACTCAAGTAGGAGGCAACAAAGTCCTGACTGTCAAAGAGACACTATCCCAAAAGAGGGAAACAGGAAAAGACTCATCTGCAAAGCCTCTCTCTCTCACTGTTTACCTGACAGAGCAGCAGCACCATACTGGGCATGGCTGCGAGATTCAGAGCTACTGGCTCTTTACTCATCCTATCCATGCCTGGGCATCCAGTAGGGTTCATTCTAACAGTAAGGCACAGAGAGCCTGACAGTGAGCAGTGGGTCCCTGTATAATGGACCATCTGTTTCAAACAGAAAGAATAGGAGAAAAAGGGGAAACACTTCAGAAGACTAAATGTATCAAAGTACTTCTAAAGATCATACTCTGTACCTGAAACGCAAGTGAAAATCTTTCGAAAAGACTTGTTGGTTTTTACACTATCTTTTTAGACTTGCAGTGACTTTTGTTTTGAGTAGCGTCAGGAGCTCACAAAGCAAGACTGTCACCCCTTATCAATAAGCATGTAGAATAATGTTTTTAGCTGTTTTCTATCTGGTCAGTTAAGAAGTTTTGTTGTTGTTGCTGTTGTTTTTTTATTAGCGTGTGTGATTTCAGTAGAACAACCTGTTGCTCTTTAAAGTTTTGTTATGATTAACTGTTCTTCTCAATATTGTTTCTAGATAACTTCAGCCAGAGAAAATACCACCAAGCCGAGCGCTAGAGAGATTTCTCCTTTTGCTCACATCCTGCATGCATCAGAAGCCAGCCTGCCCCAGAGTGGGGCAGAGGGGTCCCCCTGCGCAGTTACGTCTGCACTTGGCACGGCCGGCCGGGCTCGGGCTGAGGTGCCCCTGGTTCCCCCTCCGCTTGCCCCCTACCCCGCCTCGCCTCGCTGCTCCTGCTCAGCCCGGCGCTGCCGCCGCCGCCGCGGGATGGCCCCGGGCCGGGCGGACTGGCCCCGGGGGACAGCGCTGCCCCCC
>VWPW01008530.1:17236-33358 GCA_013389825.1 Crypturellus undulatus
CATGGCGGACAGGGGCAGGCAGCGCCGCTCCCTTCGCGCGGGCAAGGCGCGAGCGCGCGGCGCGGGGCTGCGCGGGCGCTACCTGCTCGCTGAGGTGCCCGGGCAGCGACGCCCGTCGGGTGGGCAGCGGCGCCGCTCACCCCCGCGGCAGGACCTCCCCGTCGGAAAGCAGCGCTGGCAGGGGGTGGCTGGGAAATGGGGGTCACGTCAGCGCACACTGAAGAACTCCAGGTTTCTGCTGTTGTCTGAACCCAAATTCTGCAGCAGAAAAGCCGTAGCTCTGCTGGGATTGTTGAACTGTTACACGGTTGTGCGCGTACATGCAGCTCCTGATTTGCTATATTCGCCCAAAATAGCACTTTGTTTGGGTCTCAGAAACTGAAGTGCAGAGAAAGAAATGTTTCCATTGTCACTGTCTAGTGCTACTGCTGCATTATTTTTCGTGTCCAAAGACCGTCAAGGTTCCCTTGAGAGCATCATGGTATTCTTTGATCATTTTACTCTTTTTTTTTTGTTGTTGTTGCTTTCTTTGAAATCTCTTAACCGTATAATATGTTTTATTTTATTCTTTTTTATTTTATTTTGGAAAAAAATAAATGTTAGACATAGCTCTAGAGTAATATTCTGGCCATGATCATTCTATAGTCCAAAGCTATTGGTATGGATCTGTCCTGAGAGATTACTTTTTATTTCCCCAAGACAACAGCAAAACCACAATGTTATCACTGCTACAATGTACTGATGAGAGTAACGCGTAGCATATTTTAAAAGTTTATTTTATTTTTCACCTTGGAGAGATGACAGAGACTGTTTATTCTGAAAGAGATTCACAAGCCCTTACTTTAAAATCTACCACAGAATTACCAATGGGTTTTATATCACATAAATCCTCTGTGAACTGGGATGCAGTTAATCTTCATAAATAACTGTGCTATTTTTTTCACTGTAGAAGCAAATATTGAAGACAATATTTTTTAAGAACTAGATCACTGTTCCATTCATTTGGAAATCATACTTGACCTGATAGCCTTCTATGATGGGATGACCAGCTGGATACATGAGGGGAGAGCGGTGGGTGTCATCTATCTTGACTTCACCAAGGCTTCACCATCCCTCACAACATCCTCCTGGACAAACTCCGGAGGTGTGGGATAGATAAGTGGACAGTGAGGTGGATTTGGAATTGGCTGGATGGCAAAGGATGGTAATCAGCAGTGCAGAGTCTAGTTGGAGGCCTGTTGTTAGCAATGTCCCCCAGGGGTCAGTCCTCGGTCCAGTCCTGTTCAATTTATTCATCAATGACCTGGATGAAGGCACAGAGTGCTCCCTCAGCAAGTTTGCAGGTGATACGAAGCTGGGAGGAGTAGCTGATACCCCAGAGGGCTGCGCTGCCATCCAGTGGGACCTGGACAGACTGGACAACTGGGCAGAGAGAAACCTCATGAAATTCAACAAGGCCAAGTGCATGGTCCTGCACCTGGGGAGAAATAATCCCAAACATCAGTACAGGCTGGGGACTGACCTTCTTGAGAGCAGCTCTTCAGAGAAGGACCTGGGCGTCATGCTGGACGACAGGTTGACCATGAGGAAGCAGTGTGTCCTCATGGCCAAGAAGGCCAATGAGGTCCTGGGGTGCATTAAGAGGAGCATCTCCGTCAGGGCGAGGGAGGTGATCCTGCCCCTCTACTCAGGCCTGGTGAGGCCACATCTGGAGTATTGTGTCCAGCTCTGGGCCCCACAGTACAAGAAGGATGTGGAACTGCTGGAGAGAGTCCAGCGCAGGGCTACGAGGATGATCAGGGGCCTGGAACATCTGCCCTATAAGGAGAGGCTGAGGGAGCTGGGCCTGTTCAACCTGGAGAAGAGAAGGCTGAGAGGGGACCTGATCAACGTATATAAATACCTCAAGGGAGGGAGTGAGCCTCTTTTCAGTGCTGGACAGCAATAGGATGAGGAAATGGCCACAAACTGATGCACCAAATGTTCCACAGGAACTTAAGGAAAAATTTTTTGACCGCAGGGGTGAAAGAGCACTAAAACAGGTTGCCAAGAGAGATTGTGGAGTCTCCTCTGGAGATCTTCAAGACTCACTTGGATGCGATCCTGTGCCATGAGCTCTAGGTGGCCCCGCGTGTGCAGGGTGGTTGGACTAGATGATCTCTAAAGGTCCCTTTCAACCTTAATGATTCTATGATAGCTATTATGGTATCTTTGCATAGCTGCAAAGTATATTTTCCAGACAGAGGGAATAACTGACTGCAAAGCTGAATTAATATCTTCCTTAGTTATTAATAATCCTAAATTGAAGATGGTTCCAGGAAAAAAAAAAAAAAAAAAGCATACAAATTCAGAGAATTGACTACTGACTAAGAAGGATTTCCTTGGTAAATTGCAAAACCCTGGAGACTAGCAGTTTTAAAAGTTGGTGGAGGACAGAGCTTCAGATAGAGTCTTTCTGAAAATGCCACTGTGCATTCCCACAACACAATGCAAGGGAAGAAGATGAAGACAGACAGCTCTTGTGGAAGCTTGGCTTTAGATCTCAGCCAATGCAAAAACTGCCCCTGCAGCTGCCAAATCCTCTTTGGAACCTGCCATGCCAAGTAAAAGGCAGAGATCCCTTAAATATCCGAGCAACCTCCTGTAGAGGATCAGAGGGAGACAAAGCAGTCCCTCAAAGAGATCGGAGTGAAGAAAAGCTGAATTTGCTGTACCTGAGCCATTGCGAAGTCATCGAGATTAGAGTATGTGGTACCCGGGAGGGGCGTGGGAGAAGGCTATATGTCATCAGAAATTCCAGGTTTAAGAGTTGCATGGGAAGAAGGATGGGCATTCTCCTAGGGCAAACGTGCTGCTGTTCCTATGAAATCTCTCCCTACACCTAGAAAAAGGATGAAAATAACATTGGGTTAGGTGAAAATAGGATCTCAGTGAAGAAGAAAATAGAAGTTCACACACAAAACATCCCAGAAAATTGAGCAATATCTTGTCTGAATACTTTGATGGCATCTGAACAGATATCCTAGAATAACTAAACCATGACACATCTTTCAGCATCAGTATTACAGGGCATTAAAATTATATTTTCTAGCATGTCCTCGTTTTCCATTTGTATGACCTGAGACAAAAGCAACAGCTCTTTTGTTGATCAAAGTTGGCTAGTCTATATGTATTTATATATTGGTGCTGTATTTAAAAGCCAAGAGGTCTCACATTCCAGTTCTCTTTGTTGATATGTTCTGGTACAGGACAGCACTATGTGGATGGTCTGGCACTGTCATCATATTGTCAGTGCTCAATACTCATAGGAATCAGCCTGTTGCTCCATGTGTCATACTTGGCTTGACTGGTTTGAGGCCATGATCATGATCACCTTTACCCAGCTAAGCATTTTTTTTTTTTGTTGATCCTGCTGATTATTTTCTGTTGAACTTGCTGATGTTTATGGCATGTTTTCCTCCAGGTTCTGCTTGTGCAACAATTCTGGGCAACAATGTCCTTGGACAACAATCCTGTCAAGTTGTAGCAGGTAATTTGTGGTGGAGAGACACCTTTCATGTCAGTGGGGAGATTCTTAGGAGAGCAACAAAGGATGTCTCACAGAAGAAGGGGAAAATGTGGAAGGACAGAGGGACACCCAGAACCTTCTACGCATGTTTTATTTCATGTCAGGGGTAGTTTGCTTCCCAGGCGTATGTCATGAGTTGGCCAGGCATGTTAGAAACTCTGAGACAAAAGGTGTTTGAAAGAGAGATGGGCAATCCTTGGGGCAGTTTTGGAGATGACTTTCGAACAGAGTGGAATCTGTAAAAAAGATGAACCTAGGTGTTGAGTTATTCATGTAGTGCATGCCCAACCTTGAAGCAAATGGAATCTCAGGGACTGTCCTTTTGGCCGCAGATGGACAAGTTAAGCTCAGATACTGATTCTTTTGATGATGTGTCTGATGGTCCTCAGCCAGCGACAGCAGCTGGCATGATGGCATTGCAAACCCATGTTACATGAGCTGTGAGGATGACCTTCTCCATTACAAGCTGATTTCCTATTCATTCACCGGAGTTGAGGATGTGCAGAAGTCATCAAGTGATGGAGTCTCCCACAAGCATTTGGAGTGCTGAGGTCATGTATTGGTGTCAACACAGCAGATATCAGCTTTCAAAAAGCAGAGCTCTGACAGTTGTCATTTGCACATGGACATTTTGTTCCTTCACTGTCCACACTAGCTGTGAGGGCAAAAAAACCCACAAATGAAGCCATGGAAACATCTTATTCCAGAAACTCTGCAGAGTTTCTAGACATATGCAACTGTACCTCTGGCCAACAAGCTCTGGACAAGTAGGTAGGTGACCTCTCATACAGAACTCTTAAAGCACCCAAGTGCAGCAAAGAGCAAATCTCCACAATAGGGTTTGGAGAGCTGCCCAATTCACCTGGCTCTAGCCAGGAAGCTGAACAGACACCAGGTCAGGCTTACTGCTCCTGAATGTTGCCCTCTTCAGCTTATCTGTAGCTCTCATGGAAAGTGTGTGTGTATTTGAGGAAGAAGGTGTGAAGACTAGAGGGCAAAGTGCAAAATCAGATAGGAGAACTGTAAAGACTGCAATTCATCCTGACAAAGCTTGCTGAGGTTCCAATTTAGAGGCATGCTTAAGCCAAAGAGTCTGAGTGTAACTAACTTGAGCCTGTTGCCTGGAAAGCTCAGAGTATGGCTACCAAAAGTTGTGCCTTTGACTATTCTTTAGTATTAGTAAAAGGAACTAGACTGATAGTTTTAAGGCAGTATCCTGAAGACTGACAACCAGGAAGAATGGATCTCTTTTTTTTTTCTATAGGAGTACCGTAGTACTGAGTACCAAAGGCATATTTCCTACTCCCTCTACCCCAGAATGTTCCTTATCTTTGCCCTGTGTAGGAGAAAAGGCTTTATTCAGAGTTCCTTCTCTGCCAAGACTGAATGCTGGGTTCTCAGAAAGAACATACATGAAGTGAACTTCAGCTGGGATTCAAAGAAAATTTGAACTGCTAGGCTGTGAAGGAAATTTATAGAGAGTGACTACAGCTATTACTGAGGTGTGGAGCTGATATACTTTGGCTGTGTAAATGTGGCTATGTCACTGTCTAATGGCTGTCCCATGGAGCATGAATATACTTACTGTAGCTATGGTCTACGGATAGACCATGTGCTCAAATAATAAGAGTTCTATGTTTTTTGGGCCAAAAATACTTCTCCTGTGGAGCGCCATAAAGTCGGTATATCTGAAACATATTGTTCCCTTACAGAGAAGCAGATTTGCTGCTGGAAGGCAGTTCATGTTGTTTTGGTCAGTGCAGGAATTAAAAAAGGAATTGGCTCCTGGTGTAGTTTCCTCTGGATGACTACATGCTAGACTGGTATTACACTACCCAAAATGTAACCGACTGGTCCATCTAGGAGTGAAATATAAACAAGGCAAAATCTGAATTAAAGGCTGCTAGAGAGAAACAGCACCCAGTGTGCACTGGATAAAATCAGCAGCCTTGCGGACTGAGGACAATCCAACAACAACTCCAGCCCAGCTCCATAAATGTTATTGAACAAGTCTCATGAAGGTGTGTCCTATGTGAATTAGCCTTAAACAAAGAGGACTAAAAACCTCAAGCCTATTCCTTCTTCCTCCCTGCTGTCTTGTTTTAAAAAGTTGAAAAGTCATGATTAAGTTGGCTGAGCTTGTTATTTAATATGTTTGATTTAGTTTGTGTCTTTGATTTTTTAAAATATTTATCATATTGCTAAAGAATGGTGACTGTTTTCGTAGAAACCGGAGATGCAAAAGACCAAATAAGTTCACATCCAGTCCATCCCCCCTGCTGCCACTGCAGAATTGTTCTGCATGTATATTTTCCAGGACCTCCTCCAAACTAATTTTGAAATGTCGAACTTCCCAGGGGGTTTATGCTCTTATTGCTTGGAAATAGCTGGTGATGTATATTCTTATCTTTTCTTTATTCTTTTCCCTCTTCATTTTCTTTGTTCTCACATTCCTTTTTCAGGCAAAGGCACTTTATATTTCCTAATCCTTAAAAGATTCTTCTCCGTAGCATTTTATAAAGGATCCTCACAGTTGGGCAGGGCTACTCTGGCAGATAAAAGCAGCCTAAGCACTATAATTTGAACACTGTTGAGAAAATCTAGAATATCTTGCCCTGGGGAGTATGAAAAAACAAAACAAAAGCTCCAAGGTACTTGCTCAATACCAATGCAGAAATACACAGAGAGTATTTTCCTCTATTAATCACAACCAGGCTCACTCTTCCTAAAGACCTGTTCATGTGAAATCCTTTTTCAATAACAAACATTCTATTAAAAAAGTGGTTTATAATTACTGTAGCTTCTTTGTTTATCATTCACTCCTTGTAATTGTTTGATTTGTGGGTCCTCGGTGTCTTCCCTTATTTCCATATCTTTGTTCCTGCTCTACATTTCCAGTTTGTTTCAAAAAAGCTACCCCCAAAAAAAATTTCATACGAAGCAGTGTGACAGAGCACACTGCTCTGTCATTTTGCCTCAGAGCTGAAGCAAAGGATGGTACTTCTCTATGAGAAAATAGTGATTGGTAAGTCGGCAGAGCTATAAATGTCATGATCTCTGTATTATGTCTTCAGCTAGTTAAAATGTAGTGTGTAATGGAAAACCTAAAAATCTAACCTCAAAAGAGGCTCCCAAATGTCCCTTTAGCACTGACAACCTAAACAAAAGTTATATCCTAGGTCTAAAACTAAATATGGAATTGCATTAAGATCGCATGACTTTGAAGTTACAGCTGAAGAGCTTCAACATACTCCCACTTTTACAATTGTTTTTGAAAGAGCTGTATGTGTGTATTCAAAATTTCAAGACCAAAACTCATTCTGAAGTTGCAGCATTCCTTCCTTTTTGGAAGCTTTCTGCTCTTCTTTCATTTTCCCTGCACCTCCTTAGCTTCTGTCCTTGTTGATCTCTTGATGCACTTCATTAACACAAAACTTTAAAGATGTACTGTAAGTTTAGCCAGGTTTCCTAGCCACAGAGTTTCTCCTCTTCTAATTTCTGTTCTACCTTTGAGTTGCACATACGATCTGCCTCAAAATTGCAGCATCCATAGAGAATTTACTCTTTGAACAATAAGTAGGCTTCTAAGAATACAGGAGGATTTTAATTATCTCAGCTAAAAATAAATCTTGAATGGAACTTATCTAAATAGTCTTAGTTCTGTCTCATGCGGTTGCAGATACAAACAGATTTTGACAGATTTCCTTGCATATGGTGTGGTTTTTGTGTTTGCTTTTGGTCAGTTCAGATATTGTCTGGACAAACACTGACTGAAATGAATCTTAAGTACAGCTGCTATCATAGTTAATTATTCATGATGATGTAGGTTAATGGCTACATCTCCCTACAATCTTCATAAGTGAAAGTTTCTCCAGTAGTAAAGGCTGAATGCTAATGTACTCCTCCATATACATTATGGAGATCTGCCTTCCTACAAAATATTTGCTGTCTCTCATTATTCTCTAAGAACAATAGTCAGATGAAGAACTGAGGGTGCAACTTCTGACCTCTAACATAGATCCTTTAAAATATATAATATCATGTAATGAAAGATGAGTGAGTGAGTTTGAGGCCTTCTCACAAGACTCAAACAACATCCTGGAGACACCTGTCTCTACTGACTAGAGAGGGAGTATGGGGCAGTTATGTTCCCAACCAAGGCACTTCAGGCAGGACCTTAAAAGTTGAATGAAAAAAAAAAAGGATGAATCTAGTTCTCAATATTCTTTTAGCTTAATTCATCTCTTCATTCTTTCATTCACACAATGATTCAACCTCCTCTGTTGTCCTTTCAACTCATGTTGAAAAACTGGCATACATTGATATCTGTGCATGTATTCATTAAGCCAGAACTGCCAGAAAAGCACCTGGAAATCTCAATGGATACTTAGATGAAAATGAGGTCTCAGAACAGTGCTGCACAGAAAAATCTTAGTCTATAAATGGGCACTTTTTGCCTTTGTAATTGTGTTGCTGTGAAAACAAATGTGTCAAGTGCAAGTGTTCTCACTTGAAGATAGACAGTGTTTAACTGGAGATTAATCAGGAAAAAAAAACCACAAGAATTATTAAAGATTTGGAAATCTCATGGTGAAAATTTGAAGGAAACAGATTTTTTTACTTTATCAAAAGGAAGGTAAAGGTGTGAGTTTACACCAATTTTCAAATAGCAACAAAAGAGGTGGTAATAGAAAACTCTTCAGTTTCATAGCCAAAGACAGTTTTAGTGTTAGTAAAGGCAAAAGTGGTTTAACTTACCTGTTTGGTGTTTTAGGGTAGGCATTTGGAGATGGTATTTTTAAATGCTCAGTCTCTACTACTCAGATACAGACAGATAACCATTTGCCTGTGTTGATTTTGAGAAACTCAGCTCTACAAACGTATGAGAAGAGACAATTATTGAAATTTGAGTTTAAGCAAATTCAGGCTTGAAACCAAATAAATTTTGTAATTGTGTAGGCAAGTAGTTTTCAGAACAATTAAAAAAATCTCTATTAGATTTTACCTCTAATGGATTTTTTTTTCCAATTCAAAACCAGATTTCTTTTAATGTAGTACAGTCAGGACATTAATTCCAAATCCAAAAGTCTATTACAGAAGAAATCTATACATTCATAATGCTTTCTCCTGTCTTTATAATCTCCCTGTTTCTGAATTTATGTCTTTATTATAGTATTGTTTAATCATCAGTCTTAATGAAGCTCTCATTAACTACATCTACTTTCCTGAGAAAGGATCTGTTCAGCCATTACTGAAGTGAATCTCACCATTAAAGAAAAGAAATAATTAACTGCTTCTTGTCTTTTGTGTCACAGCTGCAAGTAGGATGATATGATATCTGTAATGTACACCAGCAAGCACATTCTCTTTCTTTTTAAAAACATTAAAAATTAATTAAAAAGCCATTACAAAGTTGCACCTACTTTTTGTCATATACTTCCATATCCTTACCATTCTTTAGAACAAATTTCTAGGCCAGATGGAGTCTTCAGGCTATTGTACTCAGAAAATGTAGTCTAGACACTACTTGGTATTTTCTGAGTGATTTCTAAATGCTCTGTTATTGGTCAATATTTCATCATATTTCAAAGTCTAAGGAAGAGTATGTGTTTACATGTTTAGCTATACTCTATTACATATTTTTCTAAGTAATTTTTATTAGTCTTTATGGCAAAACGTTTAGGTTAGGAGGTATTTAGCTTTTTGGAAAGCTCCTTGTTCCCAAGGCACACTTGTTAGAGTTGCTTGCAGGAATATTGCATTTTCTTTGAAAATAGGATTCAATATAGTTGGAATAACACCCCGCTTTCAGCACTGTAGAGATTAGTGTCAGATAGTTACAATAACAAGTAACTCCAAACACACAAAAGCGAACAAACAAACAGGCTCTCTCTCCTGTTGGGCTATGATTTATTCCATAGGCCTTTTGTACTGGGAATTTGAGAAATGTTCCTTTATCTTAGCAGCTTTGACTTTCTATTATCAAAGTAGAAACACTTCTAGACTTCTAAGAGAGAGGAAGGGCCTTAAAAAGATTCATGGTCGAATAATCTATATTATTATTATGCTATATTATTACTCTATAATTCTATATTATTACTATTATTATTATATTATTACTATTATTATTATATTATTAGCAGCTTTTGGGTCAGTTTCACCTTTTGGCAAAAAGCTGTATTATGCCAGATTTACTCACTTAAGCATCTTGTTCTGGGGATATGTCTCCATGCAAATTCTCCTAGGAGTGCCACAAACAGGTTACAAGGTTAAAGCATGCATATGTGCTTCATTTGATCTTAATCACATCTTTGTCCTCCTCTCCTGACCCCTTCTCCAATACTGTGGTGGTGGACGGGAAATTGGGATATTCATCTAACTAAAGAAACAAGATTAAATATTAAAATATTAAATATTTTAACTTAATCCTGTACCTTGTGTACCATTATGACTGATGGTCCATAAATGGGAATAGAGGAGAGACCTGCATGAATCAAGAAAAATATCCATAAAACAGTAGCCTGAATGAGCGTCTCTGTTCCTTGAAGGATCATGGAACTATTCTAAGAAAGAGCTCAGAAAATGAGAATAAGTTTGAGGTAGATTCTTCCAAATGGCTAGCATTTCCTCAAGTGTTCTTAAAATGTTTTTGTAAGCCAACGTAATTCTTCAAGTTGAAAGGCCCCCACTCTTAATATAACCAATTTTTAATCAGACATGAAATATAGGTTCTACCTCTCAGTGCCCATGTCAAATCTTTAGGAATTGCTTTGAAGAAACTGATGTAAATGCCATTATAGCCTACATTATCATTACACATTTTCAACTCTGAAATTAGAAACGACAATTTACATGTAATTTATTTTTTATAACAGGGGGTTCTGTGATCAATATTAATTGACAGATTTCCAGTCTGAGATGACTGAATAACAAGTCTTAGGCACAGTATTTCACTTAGTATTCCAAAGTCTTAATCCCAATATTCCACTTTTTACTTTGTGTTGATCATTTTATATTACCCCTCACCAGCTGTCATGCTTACTGATTGCAAGAGTCTCCTCCCCTTTTACTCTTTATCATTACACTTGCTATGAATTGTTTGCAGTTATAAGTAGCACCTGCCATCCTCAACTATTAATTATTTATCTTCTCAAGAATCCCAATTATTTTGCTAGGAGACGGAAACAGAGCCTTCCTCCCTCATCTCATAAGTCAGCATTTGCACTCTAGCTCAGTGTTAGTAACATTTTTAAAATTCATTTTTCTGTTGCAAAATCTTTGAGAGCAGAGATTGTGCTGTTTTGCTGCGATTTTTGTTTTTTTGTGCTTGCTCAGTTTGTCTTTTTTTTCAAGAGAACTTAGGCTAATTACTATTGGTTGCTATTCAACTAACATTTGCTTTATTCTTTATTTTTGGCTGCTGTCTGAATCCAATAAACCTGGAGATACCATCAGAAGACTAAAACCTTGAGGTATTCACATATGAATGCTGTTTGCAGCTCTGATCCTTCCTACTGAAAATAGAAAATAGTATATATAGTATATAGTGTATACAGTACATTATATACAGTGTGTAGTATATAGCAGAGGCTTAAAGTAAAGGAACTAGAATATTCAGTGGATTTGAACGGCTTCTATACAGGAAGAGACAAAATAGACTGTTCAGATTGGAAAAGAGACGATTGAGGGATATTAGGTTTGAGATCTACAAATAGGCAGAAAAGCAAATAAAGAATTTGCCAGTCCAATTACTCAAGAAGTGGAGTGGGAAACAAGCAAAATGGTATGGAGAAGTGCTGAAAAGAACAAAAAGGGATATGGCAGTGTCTTTTCCACACTCATGGTGAAGCTTATAAGAAAACTCCACTCGGGAAATTTTCAGGATGATGTGAAATGGTCCAGTTCTACAACTCAGGAGAGAACCAAACACCATTTTTGTGATTCTCATACTCTTTCCCTCAGCATTTGCTACTCAGCTACCAATGTAGTATGCTACATTCTTAGGTGAGCCTTTGGTATGAGGAACATGGCTGTTTCTAAGTGCTTAGGAAAGCTGGGGTTGAAGAGGGCAGAGAAATTGGAGATAAAGAGGATATCTGAATGCATGAGGAAACCCTAACCCTAAACCTTAACCCTAACCCTAACCCTATCAATTCATCTGTGAGAAAGTGCTGAGTAATATGATTGTTAGGAAGTCTAGGCTGACAGATATGAGAAATGGGAAAAGGAGGAATAGAATCTACCTCAGTCTCTCATACTGTACTTTCAAGTGGCTCAGTTCTCCGTTTTTGAAGTGTGAGGCTGTTCTTTTGTCTCCTACTTTCTTCATGTATTCATTCTCCCTGCATCCCTATGGCTTGGGCAATCTTCTCTTTTTCTTTTTATCTTTAAAAACATGATAACCATGCAGGTGCATATGTAAGATGTTTATGGCCATCTCTGTTCCCATTCCTGTCCCTTTCATAGCCCCTCAACATTCTCTAAATCAAAAAAAAAAACAGATATTAGGAGTAGGATATTGACTGTAAAATATGTGCCCTGGGATAAACTTTGACATTCCCTACCTCATCCTTTGTCACCAAAAGTCCTAAAAGACTTGACTTCCTTCTGTAAACTGTAATTCTTCTCCTCTAGCCATCATATTTCTTTTTCCAGACCAAATGTTTTAATGTTCCTAATGTTTTCCTGTCGTTGTGCATCAATGTGTAAACAGAGGTCTTTTTGCACAAAACAAAGTCGAGTTACTTATCATATTTGATCAGATTATTTGGACCAGGTTCAGCTGACAACTACAGAGCTGTTTTTCCACCCCTATACATTTTCAACATGCTGCAAATCCCTTATGCTTGTGGGATTTCTTGTTTGTTTGCTTAGATTTCTTCAGAGGTTAACTTCCTCAAAGAGCAGTGTGGAAAAGAGAGGAATGCAGCAAATTTCCCAGATCCTGAAAGGCGAAGAATGTGTTGCTGGCAGAATATGATTGCTAGGAAACATCTTGGATACCTTCAAGTTAAAAACATGAGGGCAGTGAAGTCAAAGAGTGTATCTGCAGAAAAAAAAAGATGAATCTGAAACTGTTAGGCTTTTGAGCATATGGTGCCCAGGTGAAATAGATCTTCAAGATCAAAGGTTAAAAGTTATTTTTTAACTTATGTAAACAATTCTTTTGTACTTCCACAGTGCTTTTTGTCTACAAATGCTAAAGCGTTTTTGTAGCTTGGGGGACCATTATCTAACAATCAGGAACACTAACATGCAGAGAGCTGAGGTGCAGAACTGAGTCACGCAATCAGATAGTAAGAGCTGACAACAGTGCAAACCATTCCTTTCTCTGTGGACTGCCATCTTGTTCTTATAGCATGTAGGATTTCATTTTTAAAAGGGCTAAGTTGTTTGTTAGTGGTTTACTAATTAAATGACTAACCCTTCCTATGGCCAAAAGACTACCAGAATTTGACTTTGTAGCTAAAAGTTTGTGATTATCCATATAGGAGACCAACACCTACGAAGACAAGGGAATTTTATTATTCCCATTTTAGAGATGAGATATTCAATGTCAACACTATGTTCTAATGAACAAATAACTTCTGCAACAACTTTCGTGTGTATACAGCTCTGCTCTGGCCACCTTTGCTCTTAGGAGCCCACACACTGAAATAACGAAATTAGACAATTAGACAATTAGACATTTCTAACTGAGATTTTGTACAGACTCTAAAAGGCTCCCTGAGCTGTAAGTATCAAATCACCAGAGACTCTGCATACTGAGGTACTGATTCAGTACACAAGAAGTTATTTACTGAATATAGAACTTGACAACAGCAATGCCAAGCATGTCCAGTGTATTCAGGCATCTGTACTCAAGGATCAAATTTGATTTGTGCTTTTAAGTGCTTACATATCTCTTCACTTGCCTTCATCAGCCAGGATTGGAACTAGAAATAGCACAGTGCTGTACAGATGGATCACAATGTTCTTGCAGTATTTCAGACTCTGGATCTGAAATGTGAAATGGCTGTTTCTTTAATGTAGAAAGTCTGAATAACACCTAGAGTACCAAAGTGATCTATTGGAAAGGCATGGTGGAATGTATAAGTTTTGCCAATGTCTGTGTTTTTAAAAGCAACTACTAAACACAAGCAGATGTTTGGAAAATAGGCAAGGTTATTGGTAAAGGCCCTAATGAGAACTGCTTTAGAAGAGTGTCTGATCTGAATAAGCAGCATCTGAATAGGCAGCAGTGATATGAAAAAAAAAAAGAGAAACTTTGCAGAACAATGTTAATTAGGTTTTTTTTTTTGTGAAGATATAATTTTAAGTATCTCCCTTAAATGGTGCAGAGACCCTAACTGATGAAACATTGTGCCTGGATAATCTGTGGAGAAAAAAAATTGAGAAGTTTTGTGATATTGGTACTGTTACTGTAATATTGTTACTGATTTTGAAAACCACTTTTTCCATTTGACCTTGTGAATATTTTAAACCTTTTAAAACATAAATACTGGAGGTGAAAAGAGTTTGCAGTTGAAAAAGACAACTTCATTTTGAAAATATTAAGTACAGATATCATAACCACATATATTTTTTCCAAGACTTTTATTGAGCCAATTTATAAAACTTATCCATTCTCACTAGTAGTGCTGGCTTCAAAGAGTCATCTTTCTTTAAAGAAAAAGGATATTTTAGAAAATTCATAACCAGTGTTAGGAAGGACAGTGTGAAAATCCTTGAATGGTAGGCTGGCAGTATTCGCCACTGACCCGCAAATGGTGTATTCATCATATCGTGCTAGCTAGCTTTCTATCAGCTTCTGTTAAAAGGTATAGGTTAGCAAGACCAACAGAAAAAATACAGATATCGATGCAAGTATTCTGAAGAGGAGGCCTGACCAAGTAAGATGAGGAGGAGATAACAAAGATTCTCTTTTTTTGTGTCAGTGGGGTGGTGACATCAAGTAGAAACATGTATGTGGTACCCCAAAGAGAAGCTTCTTTGTGGCTGCAAATGAGACAAGAAATGATTTATAAGACAACCTGTCTATTCCTAGAGAGTCCCTAACAAATTTAACAGTTCCCGATCAGGTTAGTTAGCTGGACCTACAGTCAGATGATGATTTCATGATGCTGGCCACCAATTGATACTGTGCCGTACTGCTGATGAAGTGTATTTCCTTAGCTGCTGGGGAGCTGGACAATGGTTCTGTGAAGAATTGATTGGCAGTGCTGTATACTGACTGGATGTGTACAATGAACGGGCTAGGACCCAGGAGGCAGGGAAATGTCGATGGCTGTTTTGAGAGATGCTGTTATTAACAAAAGGTTAAGCGTTCTCTTCTGGATGGAAGACAGGAGAGTTATTTTCTGTAAACAGTACAAAAGCATATTCTGACAAAAGTATAAGATATTTAAACAGATAAATCAATACTTTCTTTAATCTACTTTTCCAAAGCACTGCTTTCAAGCCTCTGACTTGTCTGCTTTCTCCTCTGTGCTCTTTTTCCCTTGCAGATCAAAGTCAACCCATTTTAAATTTTAAACCTACTTTATATCCATTTTCCATTCAAAATGTCTATCTGTTTTTTAAACCTGGTTCAAGGACAAAGAACCCAGCAAGTGGATTTCCTGTCAGAAAAGTGGCTGAGATATAAAAAAAAAGTTGAGCAACTGGCAAATACATAGAAGAATGTGTTTGTGGATCAGAAAGAGGAGATGTCTTCCTATTCACAGCTTTCCTGTGTGAGTGCAGGCAAAATGCTTAACTCTATGTTTTAGGACTTTCATGGCAAAGAGTAGACAGAAATTGTCTACCTCACCTAAGAGATGCTCATATATTTCATTGATGATGACTAAGTCCAAGCATCAAGACAACTACATAATCCCAATCAGAGTTTTCATCTGTCTTTTCTGATACATATCTCAGTGCTCTAAGGCAGTAGGATTTTCAGATATCTTTTGTTAGTGCTACTTTCCTAAATATTTCCTCATATTCTCTTTGAAGCTATTTATTCCAGCCTTTTCCTGTTGACTATCATCTTTATTTATATCACCTAAGAAATCTAACTGCATCTGATGGCAAAAAAATACTTTTTTTTTTTTTTTTTTTTTAATCTATTTCCAAGTGCAGGAAATAAGGTCCCTGGAAGTTTCAGCTGAAGTCAACAGTCCTTCTAATTTTTTCTAAAACATTTGTCTATAGACACTGTTAAACATTTGTTGTGGTCCATCTCAGGTATTTCAAAAGAGATCTGTACCCATATTGAATGAATATACAATATGCAGAACTAGACAGGCTTTCCAAACTATTTCATCACTGAAAGTCACTTTCTCTCTCAGAAGCATTTTCTAGCAATTTTGAGACCCCTTTCCAGGGTCATTCACAGAATGTCTTTTCCATAGCAAGTACCCTGAAAAACTAGCAAGAGATAACTCTACGTCAGATTTCAGTTCTAAACTTCTAATTACTTATTTTCACATGGGGATTTGGTTAGGACAGAGAAGTCCTAAGGATAAGTGTCCACAACACTAGTGCCATTCAACTTGTTCCTCAATGACCAG
>VWPW01008544.1:0-13837 GCA_013389825.1 Crypturellus undulatus
ACACGGAATTATATTTTAATCTATTGTCTAAAATACAGAACTTTGGATACAGGGCTAGAAATACTCTCTTGTCTATAAAGGAAATAACATTACACAAATATAAGAGTTACTGTCTGACGGAAGTTCTTTTACGGACACTGCTTAACATATTTAACCTTCTCTAAAATTATGATGTGAACATTTCAAAGTACATACATGCTTACTACGCACGCCAATGCCTACATGAGTCTCCAGTCTTCAGTAGCTATCCCTGTCACTCAGACTCCAAGACCATCACCTGAACCCTCTGTGGGGAATATTTAGGAGTATTTTAAACATCAAGTGAGGTAAAAGTTACTAGAAACAGTTGTTGCACCTGTTGGTTAAATAGAAACTTACTACTGAGGTCCAGTGAAACTGTTAGAAGAGCTCACGTGATTAGCTAAAAAGGCAGAGAGGATTAGAGGGGAAATTCTTTTTGTACTGAAGGCATTAAGATAAAAACTAACTTACTGCAGCTTTCAGAGCTTGATCTAGGTCCTCCAGTAAATCTTCTTCATCTTCCAAACCAACTGATAGACGAATTAATGTATCACTGATTCCAAGAACCTCCCTATCTTCCTTAGGCACTGAAGAGTGAGTCATGATAGCCCTGAAAGGAAAAAAAAAATTTATTTAAGAATTTTTTATTATCAATGGTAGAGACCAACACATTTGTTACTTTCCAACATTCCATAATTCCACAAAGATTTCACACAAATTGAATGAGAAAAAATCTCCCATTTTTTTAACCTCTGGTTGCTCAGATCACTTGTCAAATGGCACTGTACATACTGAAGTTTATTCTCTCTGAACCTGCATTAGAAGCTATCTCCCCCATACGCTCAGTCAGTGACTTCCACCATTTCACAATTATCTTTTAGCTGTCTGAATGTTTAAAATTTGTTGTTATTCTAAAATGAGTACCTCAGATGATCTAGTATATATTTAATCATAATTTTCTATGTAATTACAGTTTAATAAGAGGAAATCAAATTTATGTATCCAATTAAATACAAATGCCATTTAAAACTCTTTTTAATAAGCACACTTGCTTATCCATTTGGTAAATCAGGCAGGCAAAAGAGTCCCACCAAAACATCAGCAGGTTAAAAAAGAAAAGAAAAAAAAAAGATAACGGTGCAGCAACATTATGTTAATTCTCACTACTGGTTCTCATGATTAGATAGGAGTCTAAACAGCTGCTTTGTCTGCAAAATCTACAGATCTATCTGCCCAATTGCCTTGGGCCAAGGCATTTAAGTACTACAAAAACCCTTTCAAACCAGCTGACTCCAAGACAGCTGCAGTTCGGTTTAAGGTGCTGAATATGCCCTCTCGTGTGAGCAGGTAGAATGGCAGCCGCGTCTCCCCAGTGGTAAGACCAAAAAGACTCAGTACTACTGGTTTAAAAATACTGATTCCTTGGACTTGGTTGCACAGTATTTTGCTGCTCAGTCTTCCAGTTAAAACAAGGACTCTTGGAAAATACTAATAGAGTATTGATGAAACTAGTGGGGAAAAATGTTAAAATTTACAATGGAACTATTTACTCAATGGATATGATCTTCTATAGCCTAATGTAAAACTCAGACAATGTTTGAGAGAAACGGAAAAGTGAACCTTGATGAACCTACTTTGATACTTGTTTGATACTTTGATACCAATTACAACCCAGAGGACTACAAAAGCTATTCCTAGGCAAAGGAGTCCAAAACCTGGCACAGGGAGCACATGTGCTTTGGCTAAGCCTTAAGCAGCAAAATTTGAACCCTGCAAACCAGGTGGGACCAGGACACCCCTAGGAATGCATCATCATGCCTGCAAACGCTGCCTCTTCCCAAGACTATTCTGGGGCAGCTTCCAAGGGCTCCTCCAGTCCTGGCCCACTCAAACACTCCACAGTGCTGAAGGGCATGATATTATTTCTTACTTCTTTAGATTAGATTTGGAACAATCTGTCGTCATTCCAGAATAATTTAATGTACTGATGTATTGTTTTTAGAAATTAGTCACACTTCTGGAATTATTTTTCAATTATTATTAGTCACACTTCTGGAATGATTTTTTCAATTATTACACTTCTGGAGCATTATTTTTGTGTTATACAACGTACTATCCTTGGATCTCAATCATATGCAAAGCATTACAGCTTTTTATACTGGTAAATTTTTGAACTACAATATATAGTAGTATATAGTAGAACTACAATATTCATAGTAACAAAAGAATTTCTGATGTAGCTTTTCATGATTTTTCTTAGTAGACTTTTAAAATGAAAAATGACTTACGGATGTTCTGCTAGGCTTTCATATCCTCCCAGGCTCTCAGCTAGCGCAAAAACCTAAACAAATAAAGTAAAAAGAAGTTAAAATGAAAAATATAAGCTTACAAATGCTTAGAATGTACTTACTGCCCTCAGTATTTCTCTGCAGTTTTGGTTGCTCATAGTAGCCTTTTTTTTTTTTTATACTCAGAAAGGCCATGGAAAAGCCACAACCAAACCTATCAACCAGAGACAAGATCCTCTCGTCTCAGCTTGGTGTAAGGAAATGGCCTTATTTTTTAACAACTTATTGACAAATTGAAAATATACTCATAGGAGACTGTATCTTCTGGAACATGCTTCCACACTCTTAACTTGTTGGCATCTGCTTGATCTTCCGTGTCAGGATTAAACACTTGCTCCCATTCAAAAGAATACTCTGGGGAAAACTCATTTTGTTTGTGTCTATATATATTGTGTGTATATATATTTTCTCTGCTGATGTCATTAACTGGCAGGTGAGTAAGATAAGGATGATGAGGAAGTTCTAATGTGCCTTTGTCATTTATTAATGGTTTTTATTTCCATGAAGAAAACCAAAAAAGCAGAATGCAAAATTAATCAGAGATTAAGATTTACATACTAAAGAGCAAAAACAGGATGTATGAATTATGAAGACAAAAACCCCATGGCTTGTAACATGAAACCCAAATATTCTCAAAATCAAGGCACTCCTCCTTTGTTTCATGATTCATGTTATTTCTCACCAGGATTTCCTGCCATCAAGTACTTTGAAATATTACTATAGTATTACATCAGCCATAGCTTCTCTGCTTTCAAATACTACGGCTAATTGTAAAAGGCTACTATGCAAATACTTTGTTAGAAGCAGACTTGGACTAACCTGGCTCCAGAACACCATATTGCATAAACAAACACTTATGGGTTGAGACATCCTTCTCTTCCCTCTCATTAGTGTTGCATTTACATGTAACATATTAGAGACAGATACACCCAAAAGAAACTAGGGGCTTTGCAAGCCTAGAAGGCGACTCTCCGTGCCCCAAGGAAAACCACCTCCTTACACCGTAAGGCTCAAAATGACAGTTTGTGCCATTTACCTTCAAATTCTTGAGAAAAGTAACAGCGTGTTCAAGATTTCCTTTAATATAAAAGGTTACCATCCCAGGACAGCCAGTACACTGCCGCTTGATCAACTCATGCTGAGGGTGTGAAGGCAATCCTGAAATTAGAAATATTTGTCAGAGTTTGTTTATATTAATCACCATCACTTCAAAGACAAAAGCAAGTCATCACAAACTGTGTAAAAACACTTCAGAGGGAAAGGAATGTTAAGGCCACTGCCAAGGCAAACACCTAACCTAGAGTCTCCAAATATTAAGGGTGACTAAAGGGCACTAGTACAATATGCAAACGCACGTTGCTCCAAGCCATCACCTGTTCTGAAGCCAGGCCAACCTACCAGGGAAAATGACTTTCTCCACCCGAGAATCTGACTCGAGAAATTGAGCAACAGCCAACGCATTGTGGAAATGTTGCTTCATGCGGATTTGCAATGTCTTCAAGCCACGATTGCACAGATAGCAGTCAAAAGGAGATGGAACAGCTCCAAGAGCTACAAAAATTAAAAGATAAAATTGCACATAAAGACTTTTTTTTTTTTTTGGATATAATTAAGTATAGTACTAATTTCTAAGTCAACCCCAGAAGCAGATACAATTCCTGCTGATTTCTACTGAAACTTGGCTTCCACTTGCATGGAACTTACCTTGGACCTTGAAAGCTCAAGCACAAAACTCTAACACAAAGGTTTAAATATTCTAAAGTTAGAACAAGACAATGGGAAAGACAAATCTGATGTCATCTGTCCTCAGCATCTCACATACATGAGAAAAAAATTAACAAGCTGAATTTAAAAACTGCAGACTTGAGAATGAAATCTGTTAGACCTAACATACCTTTACTATTTCTGCAGCAGACAGGAGGCAGATAAACATTCTTTCTTATTAGGCAGTAAAATTCTGTTGTTAAAAATCAAACTATACATGAAAACTCTACATTAGCTGAATCCTCTGATTTGTAAATGAGTTTCAGAAATCCCTAATATAACTGACATAAGTTAGATGAAATTAAATGCAAAATTTAAAAGTCTCTGTTTCTCCTAATGTGTGAGGTCAAGTCAATATTAGAAAAGATTGAGATCGTGGCAAAAAGCGCACAACTTTAATCCTGCAGTGACAGATGGTGCTTGGATTCAAGCAGCTATCACCAGTTCATCCCAGTTTGTCAGTTCTCTGAACTGCACGCAGAAAGGGTCAAGCCATAAACTGAACAGCTCTGATTTTAATCCTGACTTTGACCATTTGTTGTCAGGCACTGAATTTAAGAATACCTTTCCTCTAAATTATATATAATCTAAGTGATAAAAAGCAAGCAAATAAACCTAGAACACATGATAGAAAAATACTACAATGATGATAGAAAAATTCTCAGTTATGAGGTACTTTTGAGAGAATACTAATGCAATTCACTTTATTCAACCACGAAGCCATGGGGGCATACTGAAAGCTATCATGCTTGCGTAGAGCTGTTACATGCTTTGGAAAGACAGGGAAGAGAAGCTGGTCTCCTACATATATTATACTATTTTCTCTCTACACATTTATATTTCCTCACATTTACCTGCTTGAGCTACATCTCCAGAAACCGAGTTCGTGCTGGTGTGTGCACAACAGGCTTTCCATTATGAATTGGTATACTTGAATATAATGATCAAATATAATGCATTTTAAGGGACCCCCTACATTAACTACTTACAGTTTTGTAAGAATTTGAGCCTTTCGTAGAGATCATCACAATTTACTGAAACAAGTCCCATTACAACATCGCTGTGCCCTAAAAATGAAGGGAGGACATGAAAACAGTATTAGTCAGTCAGTTCATCTGCTCCAGGGTTTTGCAGTAAACTCATTTTTTTAGTCTTGATGCTAATACAGTCCCACATCTTCAAAACACTGGACTCATTGCAACCACAGTCTTTCCTGTACCAACGCATGAATCATAAGGCAGGTCACAGCTTCTTCTGAAGTTATGGTTAGCACTTGGTAATGCTGCATGTCGTGTGACCTCCTCTCATGACTCAAGATACTGCCCATGCCCACTGCAGCTAATGGATAGAAATCAGGACTTTGTCCAGAAATCAAAGGTGTTCTTGAGGAACGGATATGCAACACATACTGCTGCTTTAACAAGAACAATCAGGAGCAAGAGTGCTTCCACTTTTATCTATGCCACAATCAGAACATGTGGTTACAGCACAGGGAGCACATTCAAGCTGTGTTTTAAACTGGGTTGTTTGGAAACACCACAATGAATATGCTTTTGAACAGGTTCCAACATAGCCATGTAAATTCTTCCTTCAAACTTAATCTCTGCTGGCAGCTACTTGCACTGATGTTCCTTGGTTGCGTTGCAGGCAGAGTAAAACTAACGGGGCTACAAACACCTACAGACAGAGTGCTTCAAGGCCACGCCACTATTTCTTTCCTCAAGAACAGTACAGGAGCCATTGAGGCTCCTCAGACTAAAAGTAATGGTCTATCTAAGAATCCCTGGCGAATGCGCTCGTTTTTATGAACTGCCTGCAGCTGTTGGCAGACAGCAAGGCAGCCAGAGCAGGTGGAGTCTGGACAGAGCAGCAGGAGAGGAAGCACAAGAGGAAACGGGCATAGACAGCACGAGCAGCAGCCAAAGCTCTGACTGGCAAGGATGCATAAGGAAATGGTATGTGCAAGAGAGAGGATTTTGAAGGAGATTACCGAGGCTGGATTCCAGTGAATCTGATCGAGACAGAGTGCTTCTGCAACAAACTCTTACTGCACAGCACCCGTTACGGCAGCAGCCAGCAACCACAAAGGGAGCAGGGCTCCGAGAGGTGACCCCGGTCACCTGTGGCCTACTGTTTAGTTTTACAGCTGGTGTATGTGTACTTGGTGCATTTCCAACAGCCAGGACTTCCATTCTGAACACTGTAAAACCAGCCAAGCCTGGAGGGAGCCTGGGTTTGAAAAATAATGTTTTATCTCATGGACTTGTTCGTTCCATTAAGGCAAACCATCTGGACACTGTCACAGTTCACAGTGTGTTTGCACAGTATCATTCACTGCTGCTGCTAGCAGCAAGTTGGCAGTAACTGTATGTAGATTTTTCCATAGCAAAATGAATTTAGAAGCTTCTGTGAGATGAGGAAGAGGTTCAAGAGAAAACACAAAAGTCTCTGTGGTACTTGGATGGCTTTGAAATAACCCGCCTGAGTTGTGTGGAATTCCAATACTTACCATTCATGTATTTCGTTGCAGAATACATACAAATATCAGCCCCCAAAGATAAAGGACGCTAAAATGAAATGAAAATAATAGGTCTGATTAAAGTTATTTTTGCACTCTAGCCTTCCCGAACTGTCCAGAAATGCTGTGACGAAATCCAGAAAGTAACAATAGGTACAGAAACCAAGACCAAGCCTTAATAAAAGAATAACAGAACGAAGAAATACAGAATACATAATAAAAGTGCTCTGAATTCATGATAAACACAATTAAAAGAATACAAAATAAAGTGTGATTCAAAGGTACCAACTCAAGTTGCACTGGCCTCAGTGACAGCAGAAGTAATTTGAATGAACTAAATGCATCTAAGATTCACACTTATGAAAATTGGCTATATTTCTCAGTTGAGGAGGGAATAAGAAACGATAATCTACTTAAAATACAGGCCTCAAGACAATAAAGGTTTAGTTTTCAAAGAAAAAAGATTCTTCCAGCTTTTAAATATCACTGTTAGCGATATAGCATAGGAAGAACAATTGGAAACCTGAAAAAAGAACAAGGATTTTGTTTGTCAAATCTCTTTTTTCTAACATGTTCGACGTTATCACTAGCAGACTTTTTAATGCAGGAAGCGAACCTAGAGGTTAATAGGCAAAAAGGAATGAACAATCATTTTTCAATCAGTAACTAAGTAAGAGTTTCGCACAAAGTTTAAACATATTATAAAGACTGAAGAGCACTAATGTGCTAAAAGGTGATGTAGTAATCAGAGCAAAAGAACACTGTTGCCAGGTTAAGCACGGAAGTCCCCTCAAGGAACACAGATAGCACGTATTCCCATTGTGTGGCCATTGCAATGGTAGCATTACACCAGTGCTTTTATATGAAATATGACCACATTAAAAGAAACAAAAAACTCTAAAATTACAATTTTCTTAGCGTGTCAGCAGCATACTTGAGGGGTTTGAAGATATTACCTATTATTGAAATATTGAAATTAATCATTAAAATTTATCATTAACACAGACTTCCTCCTAGGACCATGCCAATATGAGATATATTAACTAGCTCTTACTTCTAAACGTATCTTTCTGAAGAAAAATAGATGCAGAAAAATACATTCACTAAGCCTTTGATCCGTGCAAGACAAACTCAAGTGCCACTTTAGCTAAGCATTAACACTTTTTATAAGCTTCTCTTAAATTATAACTACCTCCGTATCTTTAACAAACACAAGGACACCTTTTGCTTCATCCTTCAAGAAAAAAAAAAGCTAACAACATTTTTTCATTATATCTATTGAAGCTTATTATTTAGAAACAATTCTGTAATTTAAAAAAAAATACTTTGTGTATTCTATTAATAAAAGAAGGAAAAAAAAAAACTATGAGACTTGCCAAAGATAAAAATTTTTAGACTTCTAAACTACATATTCAGCAAAATACTAAAAGTGGAAAATGATCTGGTGTGTTTATTTAACTGTTGAGCTGTGTTGTTTTTACTGGTATCATACGTCTACATGACTATCTATAAAATATTCTGGATCTCATCTTTACCAATTTAAAAAGGAGAAATTCATCAGTTGTACCTAGAACTATAGCAGGCAATTTTAAAATACACAGATTGAAACCACAGTTCTTTGTTGGTGGTCCTTCCTGCTAAAAAAGGTGTTTTAGAATACACTGAAATAATGGAATAACTGTAAATAAACAGTTTACCTGGAAATATGCAGACATAAAAGTGTTGTCCACTACTAGAAGAACATCTTTGTGCTTATGTACTACATCTGCACAGCCTTGAATATCAATGACCTTCAGTGTGGGGTTTGTAGGCGTTTCAATCCAAACGAGCTGTAGTAATTCAGCAATAAAAGGGTCAGTGTGGAGACATTTCCTCTTTTTGATATACTTTTAATGGTGTCAGGAGAAGGAAAAAAAACAAAGAAAAAAAAACACAAACACACCCCCACACGCACAAACAAACTAGCAGTACTTGGATACCCACCCCCCCTTATACATAAACAGCAATTACTCAATTATTTTTCATTGTCACCACCAGTTAGAGACTTCGTTATCATCAGGTCTAAAACCACAAATACTACATTTGTATTTTTAGAAATGTTTTTTGAAGTCTTAACTGCTTTTGAACGTGAACTTGTTGAGTGTCAGCTTCCCATTCAGTTTGTAGAGTGTAAATAAGGAAAGGTCATTCCTGAAGCTTCCTTGGGAGAGGTACTATTTTCCACAAAAACCATTGAAGTGCTTCGTAGATGAAGAATGCCAGACATAACCAGAAGAAAACTTTACATTCAAAAGTTCAGAAGCCTTTTACAGCCGCACCATCTTCCAGGAGCTCAACTACTACCACTCTTACACTGCTTATTCATTTTTATAACATTATAGAGATGACACCACTAACTACTTGCTGACTTCTTGTTCCTTTTAATCTAAGCCTTTTCAACATGCTTCTCTGAACAAACTTTTATTGCTTACAGGTCTCCTATTCCCCCTCCAAAGGGGGGAAAGCTATTTCCTAGGGCTTCTAAGACACTTAGGAAATTTCTAGGCACTGCATTTACTTATTTTACATGCTCAATAAAAACCTGTCACAAAACTATATCATAGAATGCTGTGAAGATATAAGAAGAAAGAACAAAAATATCTAAGGACATTAATCAAACAAGATTAGCAACTTCTCTCTCCTACCTTGGTCTCTGGTGTAATTGCAGCTTCCAGGCATTCCAGTTTCGTACAGTCAACAAAAATGATGTTCAAACCCATTTTTATGGCTACTTTACTGAAATACCTGTTTGTACCTTAACAACAAGAAATGGAGTGAGATAATGAAAGCAAGAGACTTACAGAAATGTTTTGCTTTAAGTTAAATTAACAAGATGTTGGAAAAATAAATGCAAAATGTACAAAATTTTGGTACAAGATGAAATAAACTTTGCTTCATTGATCTCCAGTCCTTTGCATACAATCCAGGAAAGTCAGAGTGCAAGCTTTATGCTGCACACTGTAGAAGACAGGTTAGTACACTTTTACTTCTAAAAGATTTAAAGATTGTTGTGTTTTTAAACAGCACGGAGAAGTAATAGTAATATGGAATCAGAATGATTTCTCAAATACTTTCAATTAATAGCATTATACTTATGGGCTTGGGCTTTTTCTAATTGGGAAATTAAATTGAAACTGAACTCCTCTTGTTGGTCCCAGAGTACACATTCACAATCATCATATGCTGTTCTGCGGAGTATTTTCAAATTGGCAGGCTCTGAGACAATTTGCAGTCTTACAAAGCATCACAATTAGAACGAACTAGTATTTATTTTTTGTTGTATCAAAAAACTTCGCATATATCTTCGTATATAAATTAAAATGTAAAGGGTGGATTTACACATATAAATTCTATTATATAAATAAACTATGAAGAACTCTGACCCTACAGTCTATACCAAAATTTCTATGATAAACCACATGCTATTCTCCTTTTCTGAAAACCATATATACATGTTCTCATGAACTGAAATTCAAAAGGTGCAATTCAAGAGGTTAATGAGAAACACAAATAGATATTTTAAATCATTTGCACAACGAAGACCAAAAACACGTGCTTTACCTACCTCCATAGACATCATCCATACAGATAATGGTATCCCCTGCCTTTAACAGGTGAGTAATATTCAGGGTAGCAGCTAAGCCAGAAGCATAAGCTAAACCTAAAACAGAGAGCAGTAAGTGGCAGACAGATCATATTGGAGTATGACAGAACTCTGTCAAAACTTCCCTTCGCTTTCCTTCCTGAGCTTCAGAAGGCACCTGTGCTGTCACTCTCACTTAACGCTATCTCGCTCTTTAGGTAGATTCACTAAAGGCGTCAGGCAGTGCTTACACAAGGTGGAACCCTCAGTGACGGACGGTGACAAAGTCTGATAGTCTGATAACAAAGCGCTGACGGGTTCACACTCGCACTACTGAATTCAGCGCTGCTAGACAGGGACGGACTGACAGCACGAACCTGCATGCTTAAGTTTATGCTTGGGCGTTAAATGCAGCAAAAAGGTAAAGTCATTATACAAAGACTGATGACTGAACCGGACTTTCCTGAATGCTAAGTTTCACAGATCAAAGCAGCATTTCCCCAAACCATTAGTTAAAGCCTGTAAAAACCTTGTTGTCATACAACTGCTGGTGAAAAGGTGACACCCTTGCCTACGACTATACGTGCCTACTGTAAAGCACTATCAGGAGATACATGTGCTGACATCACGTTTAAGGAAGCTATTAATATCTTACAGTATTTAGCGCCATCCAGTGCAGCTACAGCCTTTTCCAGGCAATTTCGGGTAGGATTTCCACTCCGGCTATATTCAAAACCCTATTGTGAGAGGAAGAAAAAAGCATAATTTAAGAGAGCAACAAGGAAGTTGTGTACAACAATAATCCCATGTTCCTTAGAAATTCCTCATCTTCAACACTCAGGTTTTGCAGCTGCTCTTTCCAGTAACAGGGGAACGACCTTGTGGCTACATGAACTTGCCGTGCACAGCCATGATCCATGCCTCCCACCTTACAAATCTGTTTGTTGTTATACTCCCATGAGCTCTAGCAAGACATTTATGGGAGCTTTACCTAGATTTATCCGGTATGAATTTTAATACACATTGTCATATTTTGTGTTCAGTCTTTCTGGGAGCAAAATGCTCTTTTTGCTTGAAAGCAATGTCTACAGTTCAACTTCAGTCAATAGCCATTCATCACTCCATTTGGGGAGGGGGAAAAAAAAAAAAAAAAAAAATCAATGGCCAGATATTTATTCAGCTGCTATTAACCAAAACAGCTTTCCTAATCTCACAGACTCATGGACTGCCACCTCTTTAAAGTCTGGACATCTAAAGCACATTTAAAGGCCATTCAGTTCTTTAAATAAAGCATTAAAGTAAACAAAACAAAACAAAAAAAAACCCCACACATCTAGGCTGCTGCTCACTGACTAAAATACAGCCTGTATTTCAATGAAGAAAAAACTTAAAATTTATTTTGCCATTGTTTAAAGGGAATCTGTTCTAGACAGCAGCAGTCTATCTTTGGTTCTTTGTCTTGTTACAGCATTTATCTAAATGACCAGGAATTGCATCATGTAGAATTAACTGAATGAACTAGAAAGCAAATAATCCAGGAAAATCTGAATTATGATGCCTAGGAGGCTCATTCCTATGCAGTGATGAACACCTTCCACTCAGGGTGACTACACCAAAAAAAAATTTGTATCCCTCAGACCCACATATTGTAATGTTTCCATTTGATCACATATCCCCAGAAATTAACACTGAAGTCAGATGATCATCTGAGCAGTTTCCAAAAGGTATTGAAGTACCCAAGCAGAGTATCTTCAAAACTGCCTCCAAGTCGATTACAAACTGAAATGGATTTCCAGGAAAGTACTAAGAAAAATCGCATACTGCTTGCCACATTCATCTACTTTTTCCTCATTGTCCACCTCCTGTTGCTGCGGGAAAAAAAGGCTTTGGTCTGACCCAGTCTTCTCATTCCCATCTTCTTACTGGAAAGGGACTGTCCTTCCTCCACGATCCCCTGCTCGGTAAAAGCTATAGGGCACTGGCCAGTGCCAGACCAGCAAAGAGCAGTCAAAAAGTTCTTTAGAAAGCTCAAATACATGACATCTAACATCTGACGTGCAATCATGCCAAGTTCTGGGTTTGAATCCAATAGTCTTTATATGAACACTATAAAATCAGCAATAATAAAAAATCATGCACACAAGAATGCATTTGCCACTGAGAACTTGGCTTTGCGTCCTGGTGTTTTTGTCTTTTCAGGGCTTCTGTTTAAAGGCAATTTCAGCACATTCAGGACCCAGACAGGCTGCTCTCCCCGAGCTTCCAGCACGAACGTGGGAACTCACTATTAACAGTGCGCAAGTGCAGCAGCTTGTGACGGCTTCTCTCGTGCTCTTCAGCGAGTTAACCAACCTGCTGTTGGCTCACTAATATTCAAAATTTTAGTCTGTGTAAGTGATCAAAGGTCACGAGGCAAATTCCAGTTGCCCAACTAGTAAAGTGTGACATTCTGAATTAGGGTTCGGGGCAAATACTGATTTCCGAGTTCAACGCTGTGCTATTTCCCTCGCACGCACATTGTGACCATCAGGAACCTCACGATAATTCAATACTTACGTGCTTCGAGACCCCCACAAAATATTTACAGAAAAAAATGAGGTCTGGAAGGACAATCGATGCAAGCTCTTACACAACCTGCGCAAATGAGAAAACATCCAGGCCTCGAGCAAAGTTAAATGTTGTTATCTGCCTCGGTTCAGGAGGGCCCGGGGTGCGCGCAGACCACCGGGCACTGCTGTGGTGGGCAGCCCCCTCAGCCGGACCCCTCTGCTGCAGCCAGGACGGGCAGAGCGCTCCACTCCGTGTGACTTCCAAACTGAAAACCTTCCCGGCAGACGATGCGCCCTTCGGACCTCCACAGGAAAGCTCTTCTTTCTTTTCTTTTTTCTTTCTTCTTTTTTTTCTTTTTCTTTCTTCTTTTTTTTTTCTCACGAAGAGGAAAGAAATTACAACAAGGGCAGTTTCCTTTCTTTTGCTTCAGAAGCAGCTCGGTGGAAAACCCAGCAGCTTGGGATGTCCCACGGGTTTCGAAGAGGTTGGGGGAAGGCGCCTGCCCTCCCGCCGCGGCTTCGCAGCCCCACGGGGCGCCGCGAGGGCACCCGGATCCCGAGGGTAAAGCCGCGGGTAAATGGCAGCATCCTCACCACGACACCCACCCCGCCATCTTAAGCGCTAACGAGGCGGCCCGAGGGGTGCGTGTGGAGCCGGGACTCCCCGCACCCGTGCGACAAACCCCGCGTTTCCCCTCCGCTCGGCGCCTCGGCGCCCGCCGCAGAGCAGCGCCGCTGCCGGCCCCACAGCACCCCCGCGAGCCAAGGGAAAGAGGAGCAGGGGGCGGCGGGAGGCCGCGCGCTCACCGAGTGCTGCCCCGGCGCCCGCTGCTTGAACGTGGTGGAGAGCGAGAGCGGCGGCACCACGGCGGCCGAGCGCCACTGCTCGGGCTCCTGGCCCGCGTGGATGGCCTGCGTGGCGAAGTGCGCGAAGCGCGGCAGGAAGCCGGCCCCGCCGCCTCCTTCCATGGCCCCGCTGCTCCGCCGTGCTCCGCGCTGCACCGCGCTGCTCCGC
>VWPW01008609.1:0-14764 GCA_013389825.1 Crypturellus undulatus
GGCCGCGGCGGCGGAGCAGGGCGGGGCGCCCCGCCT
This sequence comes from Crypturellus undulatus, assembly GCA_013389825.1. Lineage (NCBI taxonomy): Eukaryota > Metazoa > Chordata > Aves > Tinamiformes > Tinamidae > Crypturellus > Crypturellus undulatus. The sequence goes on from VWPW01008609.1 coordinate 37, forward strand.
GGCCCGGCCCGCGTGTGTCCTGCCCCGCCGCGCGGGGGAATTCACCGGGCCGGGCCCGTGGCCCAGCGCCTGCGCTCTGCGTGCACCGAGGGCGCGTCACCGCGCAGAGCGGGAGCGGAGCACCGGGCCCGAGCGTGGCGGGGGTGGCACAAACACCTGCACAGTGACCCGGCCCCCGCGGCCGCACCTGGCACAAGCGGCCCTGGACAGGCACCCGGAGCCCTCCTTGGCTCTGCCCGCAGCTGCCTGGGCGAGGGATGTGCCAGGGTGGGTGGTTGCCTGGTGGAGCTCCCCTTGCCCTGCTCTCTGCCGGGAGCACTGGTGTCCTGGGGGGCAGCATGATGCCCCCCGGACATGATGCCGCCAGGATCCTCCTGAGATGGGTGTGAGCGCTTGCAGCCTCCAGAGCTCTGCTGAGATCTCCCTAGGCCCTCGTGAGCCTCCCCGGGGAGGCGCTGGGGGCTTTGTGCTGTGCGGCCCCCGGAGCTGGGCAGCACGCGCATTGCGGCTGGTGACGGCTTTGAGGAAATTCCTGTTATGGGCAATCCAGGAAGAGTCCCAGGTTTAAATTCTTGTGTATAAGGAAGGGCTCAGAAAATCTCCCCAGGACTTGGAGAGCCCCTCAGGGAGGTGCTGGGTGTTTCCCCATCAAGTTGTTGTTATTCCTTCTGCAAATCGTCATGGACTGAGGGACGCACCTGCTGGTAATGGTCCCAGGTGCTAAACCGTGGAACGGGACAGGGCCGCCAGCAGGCCTGTGTACAGCCTCTTCATTTCCATCCAGGGTCTTGGGGCACAGTTGGATGGGAACAAATGTCTTGGAGTATGAAGGTTTGAAAAGCAGCATGGGGAATTGCAGCAGTTTCGGCCCCTGTGGGTCTGTCTTTGTTGGAGAAACGGAAAGGAGAGAGCCGAAAGCCGGGGGCTGGGCTCGGGGGGAGCGGCGGGGCTGGCTGCGTCCGTCAAAGGCTTCCTTGTGCTCGGAGTTGGGCTGAGGTGGCAGTGCTCGCCGGGTCTTTGGCAGCAAAGTCACCCCTGCCTGCCCGCGCTCCCCCCGACGGGGGAGCATCCACCCCCGTGCCCCTGCCTGCACCTCGGGCATCCGCGTCTCCTGCCCGGCACAGGGGCTGCAGGGGGCCCACCCTGCTGGGGCAGCCGCGTGGAGCAGCCTCGGGCGGGCAGCGCCGGGCTGGTCCGTCCTGACAATGATCTGATCCTTATCGCAGGCAGCCGGGCGTGCAGGGAGCGCAGGACTAGGTGGGGCCCCCGGGAATTTGAGCCGGGCAGATCACCTGCCTTGCAGCGAGGGAGCGCGGGCTGTGCGGAGACAAAGCGCGGAGCCGCCGCTCCCCCCTCGCAGTGCGGCGCCTGCCCAGGTTCTGGCTGGCCGCGCCTGCCGCAGGTGCATCCAAGGCCGAGACCGGCTCCCTTTCAGCAGCAGTTTTCCCCCGAACCGGCAGCTTTAGCCCCTGCGGCGGGAGCTGCGTGCAGATGGCTCGTGATCCCGCCACCTCACTGGGGAGCACAGGAAGCTGGCGAGGGGCCTCCCCCCCTGCCCAGCTCCTGTCCGCATTTGTCCCTGCTTGCTGGAGCGTGGCAGGGGGGCGGGGGCTGTCCCGAGCTGGGCCCAGAACAGGTGCTGCGGGCGGTTGTGCAATGCAGCCTCGCCCCAGCAGCTGCCGGGGGAGAAGAGCCCGCTTTTCCCCTCTGGAGAGCCAGACTTTGAACCGTGCGCGCAGGGAGTGTTGGCAGGACAGTTTCACCTGTGGCTCTGCTGTCCCTTAACCTGTCAACTTGCAAGCAGAAGTCACTGGCGGAAAGTTGGCCGATCACTCCAAATGGGGAGTGCAGGGAGCAGTTTTCTCTTTCTCCTCAGCAGTGAGACCCCGGGGAAGGGCAGAGTGGTGGGCCCGTGAGCTGGGAGGAAGCTAACGGAGAAAAGAGGAAGGGCTGAGGCTCCAGCCAGAAGGGCCATGGAGACCCCCACGCTCCAGCCTGGTGCCGGGGGCCGCTGCCGTCCAGCCCAAGAGCTGGCCACTGTCTGTGGCATCAGCAGGCAGGGAGGGGAGCATGTCCCGTGCGCCGCTCCTTGGGGTGCGTCACGGCCCGGCGGCGCCGAGCACCTCCCGTGGCTCCGTGTCTAGAGGTGAAGGGAGTCCTGAGCTCCGGCCCTTCCCGCATGGGATGGAGGGTCTCTCGCAGTGGATGGGTTCCCACCGCGGCTCCACCGTGGGGCAGGCTGGCGTTCCCATTGCCTGCTAGGCTCCTTGGCTCCCCATTGGATCTTTGTTGTCCGTGTTGCTGCCCACCCCACGTGGATCCTGCCCTTTTGTCTCCCCGTTCCCCCACCCTGCGCGGCCCCAAGGATACGCCACAGCGCTGGCTATGAAAACAAGACACTTTTATTGACAAATGTAACTCGTACAGACCACGCGTAACAGGAGGAGAAGACAACCCTGCCCGGCCGCTACCATGGAGCAGGGCGGGAGGGCTGGGAGCTGCAGGCCCTGGCTGAGCAGGGGGGAGGGGGGACCCATGGGGACAGCTTCCTCCATGTCTCGCTCGTGCGAAGAGCTCTCCTGGCAACCCGAAACTGGCTCTGTTTACCCGAAACTGTCTGTATTTACACAGCCGCCTGCATGGCTCCCGCTCATGCGGCCCAGCCCTGACCCCAGAGACCTTTCCTTGCCCCGGTTCGGCCCAAGCCCCCTCCTTTGGCCCCTGCCCCCCGGCTCCTGGTTCTGCCTGCTTGCTCCTGCCATGCCAGAGCTCAGCGGCTGTGAGTGGCCCTGCCGGGCACCTTGGAGCCCCCTGCGCCGCCCAGTCCCCAGTCCCGCTGGAGCTTGGCCCGCCCTACGCAGGGTAGAGGAAGCCTCGGACCCTCTTGGTTTTGGGTAATCCCCCCAGGGCACAGGTGAATTAGCCTCTGCGAAGGGCCCAGGGCCGGCACCACCCTCCCGCCTGGAGCCGGAGCTCAGTCCCGTGCTTCCCACCCAGCCGGGCCCTCCCGGGGCGCAGGACACAGCTAAGCTGAAGGCAACATCTAGCTCGGAGGAACGTGTCCTCCCGGGCCGCAGGAGAGAGGGCCCCTGGCTGTGCGGGTAAGGGGCTTCCTCGGAGCAGGGAGCGATAGGTCAAAGAGAAAAACTCCACCGGATGGAGATGAAAGTCTGAACGGAGGTGGCCGTTCCCCTCCCCAGAGCCCCACGCCACTTCTCCACGCCATGCTGGGGAGGTGGGCGCGCACGGTGGGCAGCCCCGTGGCACGGAGCACCAGGAGCGGCCGCGAGCAGGTCGGGTGGGCAGGAGCGGGAGGGCGAGGGGCCGCCCGGCTCCTCACACATAGTTCCTCTTGTCGTAGCTGGTCACGGCGGAGCGCGGGGCAGAGTAGGCCACCTTGCTGGGCGCGTACCGCTCATCTTTGGGTGGACAGGAGCAGCAGAGCAGGGACCCCCCGAGGAGCAGCAGCGCGGAGGCCGCCCAGCCCACGTAGAGGGACGTGCCCAGCTCCCGCTTCTGGGGGTCGAGCACCAGTGGGTTGTAGAAATCCCGGATGATGGTGTTGGCTGACCAGGAGACGGGAATGAGGGTCATGATGCCGGAAAGCAGGAAGATGACGCCGGAGACGATGGTGATCTTGGCCTTGGTGGTCTCATCCTCGACGCAGCGGGTGCACTGTGCCCCCACGATGGCCACCATCAGGCCCAGCACAGCCAGCACGATGGCCACAACGAGGAGGGCGCGGGCGGCCTGCAGGTCCTGCGGCAGCGCCAGCATCGAGTCGTACACCTTGCACTGCATCTGCCCTGTGCTCTGCACCACGCAGTTCATCCACAGCCCTTCCCAGATGATCTGCGCCGTCACGATGTTGTTGCCGATGAAAGCCGTCACCCGCCACATGGGCAGCGCGCAGCAGATGATGCTGCACAGCCAGCCCAGCACGGCCAGGGCTACCCCTCCGATCTCCAGGCCCATCGACATGGTGGTCAGCTCCAAGCGCGCTCCGAGGCGGTGGCAAAGAGGAATCCGCTGGCCGAGACGCCCTGGCCCGGGGCTGTGTCGCTCTGCTGCGCCGCACGGGAGATCAGCTCACACCTGCGCACACCTGCGCTGCTGCCCACGCTTATAAGCGGCAGTGGCGCCGGGGCTGGGCTGCATTACCTCAGCACTCAGCGGGGTGGGGTTTCGCCGCTGGACTCTCCTTTTCACTGGCTCTTTTGCCAGCATCCCGCACCCTCCCCCTTGTTTGCAGAGATGGCGCTGGTGCAAGGGAGGGAGGGAGGAGGTCACCTGAGATGGCCACTGGCCCTGGGGACGCAGCGGGGATGCCTGCGACGCCGCAGGCCCTGCCAGCCTCCAAGCTGGGGTGGGGGTCCAGGGCTGGATGAGCCCCAGCCTGCAGCCTGAATCCTCTATGGCCCCAGGTGGGAGCAGGAAACCTGAGCCTGTCAGCCCGGGTGCCGGAGGAAAACATGAAGCAGGAAGCGCCTGTGCGTTGTCTGGCCGCCGGCTTGGCCCTGCGCCTGCCGGCACCCCAGCCCTCCAGTGAGACCTGGGCAATCACTGCAGTGCCAAAACACTCATGGGGAGCAGCATGAAGGACCCCAGAGCAGCGGGGCTTGCACGTCCCTCGGCTTCGCGCTGCTCTTGGGGCTCGCTATTGAGCGGGCGGGAGCTGCCGTGCAGCATGGGGACACCACGGCCAGGAGCACGGCCGCAGCAGGAGGGTGGCCCTCTACCGCTGCCCAGGGCTCTGCAAGTGGGGCAGTGGAGCAGGAGCGCAGGACGGCACGGGGGCAAACCCTCGTTATCACGGCGGGCCCGGCCGCTGCAGCGGCGATGCTGAAGGTCACAGTGTGTTTTATTTCTGTAACTCTTCATCAGATCTCACGTTTAACATCGTGTCCAAAATGAAGGCAGTTTATTTAAGATTACAGCCTTGTCGGCTTTTTTATCCACTCCGAGATTGCTCCTTATCGGCCCGTGGCCCTGCAAACGCCAGGAACACTCAGGCACCTTTGCATTGTTGTGCAAAGTGCAGCGGGACTTCGCTCCGCGGCCGTGAGCTCTGCTCATGGAGGGCAGCAGCCCCTGCGCACCTCCACAGTGGTGGTGCCTCGCCGAGGCCACGGTCCCCCCGTCCTGCCCCCGCGGGCCTGGCTCTCTCCTGCCTGCTGCTGTGGAGCCGCAGGAGCCGCCCGGGAGCCTCCTGCGTGGCTGCGCCCCGGGGATCCCCGGCTGGGCAGTAAATGACTTTGCTCATCCTGCTCGAGTGTTTTGTCCTTGAGTTGATAGGAAACAGAGAGTGCACGTAATTGCTGTGGGACTGTCACTCCCGTGAACTCACCAGCCTTGACAGGGAACGGGAAAAACAACGCGTGTGCGGGGAAGGCTACCTGGGCGCTCCATTGGAGTCCCTGGGGCCAAGCCCCACACAGAGCCCCTCACCACGCAGCCCATGGTGCTTGTGGAGCCGGACCCCGAGGCGGGTGCCTTGCGGGACACTCATGTCCCCCTCGGGCCCGGTCTGTGGGGAGGAGCGGGTGTCCACACCCCAGCTCCGCTGCGGCCGGCCCTGCAGGTGCGTGCGGCTCCCTGACGGCCTCCCGACACGCACAGTTGCATTTCGGTCCAGGTATTTGCAGCTCCCCCCGCCCCAGGAATGTGCTCGCCGTCTCCATCCCCCTCCGTGAGCAGCAGGACATGCCGAGCTGGTGCCCGCAGGCTTGCTCCGGCCTGTCCCCTGCCTTCGCCAAGGCCTCCCCTACAACTTATTAACTATTGAAGTGTGCAGTGCTTGGGGGGCTCCAGGCAGCCGGGCTCCTGGTCTGAACGCTCCCCCTGTGCGGGGCACAAGACTCCTCACCGGGGAGAGTGGGACAGATCTTGGTGCACACCCAGGTACCCGGCAGGTCGGTTTCTGCCATCCTGCAGCACCTTGACACCCTGCAACCACCCATGTCGCCTCTACCACCCCAGCACCCTGCAGCCCACAGCCTCGGTCTCTGCCACTCTGCAGCGCTTTGGGCTGGGCTCTTGTACCCCACAGCAGCCAGCCTGTGCGCACGTGCAGGTGCATACACACACAGGTGCATGCACACGCACTCACAAATGTGCGTGCAATGCACCCCCTTCAGGCAGCGTGTGTGTGTACATGTGCAAAGTGGTGCCGACAGGCGCACAGATGCATAAACACACACATGCGATACGCACCTAGGGCCTGGCCATTCGTGTCCCTCAGGCGGGGACACCCATGTGCGCCTGTGCTGGCCGGTGTGTGCTCGAGGACATCCGACTGCAGCAGCCTGTGACTGCAAAGTTGCTCCCATACAGCCCACTCAGGTGCGCGTGCGCACGCGGAACCCTGGAAGAGCCGCACAGACAAGCTGCGAGCAGCTGCATGCAAGCGCAGTGCAGGGGCTTGGGGGGACACGCGCCAGAGCGGGCGCTGCGCCGCAGGGTGCCAGCACTGCGGGTGCACTCACCCACGGGACGAGGCATGAGCCTGGCACCAGGAGGCGGGGGGAGGCAGGGGCGGCAGAGAGCATCTGGGGAGATGTGGGACAGGAGCATGGCAATAACCTGAGGTGATCTGGGTCAGGGTGAGCAGGATAACCCTGGCGGGATGTGGGGTAGGGAAGGGAGCAGGGGCAGGGCTGTCTCCCAGGGTGGGTTGTGGGGCAGCAGTGCAGTCTAGGGGCCGGGACGCAGCACCCCGCAGGGAAGGAGACCCGTGACTGCAGCCGGGCCGGCAAAGGGGGAAGCTTGTGCTCAAAGAAAGGGCATTTTTCACATGTTCGTCCAGCAGGCGGACAGCGGGGCTGCAGGAGCCTGGGGGTGACACGTGGGAGCTGCGGATGTGGAAGGTGCTGCCACCCCCCTACCACAACCCTCCTCCGGATGCCATCATGTCCCAGCCCTGCCTCCTGTTGGAAAAAGCCCCCGAGGAACAGCCCTGTGGGCCTCGCACCCGTCAACCTAAATTGCTCAAAGTACAGGTTGTGCAAAGCAGCGGCGCGCAGCGAGCGTTCCCGGCCCGCCGGCGGTTTCTCCGCGCGGCCGGTGGCTCCTGGCTGACTCAGGTGAGAGGAAGGCTGGAATCACCGCGGCAGCCGCCTCTCCCGCGCATGCCTCCATGTGGACACCGGCCCCCACGGCACTCGGCCCATCCAGCGCAGCGGGGCTGCTGTCACCACCAGGGACAGGTGTGGAGGGAGGATCCATGGCCTTACCCGCAGCCCCTGGGCTCAACCCAAGTGGGCAGTGGGCGGGCAGTGATGGGGGCTTCGTTAGGGACAAAGTGGGTGCTGCGATGATGCCACAAGGCTGCATTTGCCCCACATGTGCTCCTGTGCCCCCATTGTGGCTGCCACGCGGCAGGAAGGGCGTCTCTGCCCTCCAGCCCGGCCACATGCCGCCCTTGCCCCTAGGGGGCCGCTCCCCCGGGTCCACGCGGACGCCAGGACGGGAGGTCAGGGCAGAGAGGGCCGCGGGCGGCGCAGGGCTGCGCGTCCCGCTCACGTGCGCGCTGGGGCCAGCAGAAGGCCTGGGGTGTTCCCTCGCGTTGTGGTCTGGGGAATGACGGTGCGTTTCATCCCCCGGGGAGCTGGGCCGGGACGCTAAATGCTGCCTTGTGTGCTTATATTGCAGGAGCCAGGCTGCCGGATCTGCCCCGGCCAGGGCACACAGGTCCCATTGTCGCAGCCCCTTCCGTGACGGTGGCAGCAGGTAAGTCAGCTCGCGGCATCAATGGCAGCTCTGTCCCGGCACCCGAGTGGCCGCGGCACCATGGGGACAGGGGCTGCCATCCCACCGGGTGAGCAGGCGCACTGGCTCCCGCCCCACTGAGGGTCACCCACCAGGGGCCAGTGACACCGACACATTGGTGAGGATGTGGTCATGGGGTGTCCCCAGCACCGCCGTCCTTGCTGTCCCCAGCGGCAGCCGCTCGCGGAGCCCCGTGACGGAGCGGTGCCATTGTGGAGCCGTTCTCCTTCCATGGACGTGGCTATCGGCTCGCACATCCCCTTGGCTAAGGGCTCAGTAGCACCTGAATGTGTTTGGCCAGCTCTGAGCCTCTTTGAGCTCAGTAAGTTGATAATCTTTTTATTCCCCCCGCCTCCCCCCGTGCGTTTAGGCTGAAGCTTCAGGTCTCCAAGTAACCCTTGCTGCGTGCACAAACACTCCTGATTGCAGCCGAAAGGTTTCCTGAGTGTCGGTGCTCTCAGCTCAGCTGATAAAACCGCCTCGGCTTTAGACAGCTGGAAATAACCTTACTGTGCACATTTAAGCTGGTCAGAGAGTTTTATGTCGGGAAAAGGACTTTTTGGGAACATTCAGTTTCTCACAAGCGTGTGAGTATGTGGGTAAATAATCCGCTGGTTGAGCTGTTTGACGGTTGGTGTCCGCTGGGAGGGAGCGGCCGGATCAGTCACGGCAGCTCGAAACGGAGAGCGGGAGAGTTCGTGACCGTGACTCATCCTGTAGAGGTGAAGTCAGGGATCTCGGCTGCTCTCCGGTTTCTCTGAAGGCTCTGCTGTGAGTTTGGGATGTCATCGATGACATCGTGAAATCCGGAGTTGTGAGTTTGTGACTCAGCCTCCGCATGTGCGCAGGAACGGGCGCTTGGCGCATGGCTGAGCAGCCCCTTGCTAGGCCCAGCAGGGAATACTGCAGGGAAAAAGGAATCGTGGAAATGGAAATGCCATCCTGCAGAACGAGATGGCCTGAGGTGCGGTGGGCACCCCATTTTGGTGGAGAGGAGCTCCCGGCTGAACAGCCAGGCCATTGCCCCATGCTAGCTGCTGGGGCAGGCTGGAAAGATCTCATCAGGGCGAGCTGTGCCCTTGCTCCATGTCTAGTGAGAGGTGGCATGTCCTCTGCTGCGCTTTGCAGTTCAGGGCCTAGGAAAGGCCGGTTGCTTTGCACTGTGTGTCTATCTCCAGGGGTGTGGGCAAGGCCCGCAGGTGTTCTTGAGGTGCTGCCCTTGACGGGGCCATGCAGGCCGTTGCTCTGAGCAGCAGTTGTGCCATGGACTAAGGCCTGTCCTGGGCCAACGGCGCCTGCGGAGCTGGGTGCGCTGGAGGAGTGCAGAGAGCTCCAGGTGCCGCGCTCCCCGGGCGAGTGCCTCCGTGGGGGCTTTGGTTCGATGCCCCGTTGTGGGCAACTGGGAGCAGGCTGCGTTGCTGCGGGGCTGGTGCGTGGACAGTGACGGCCTTGCAGAGCTCACACCAAGAGCTCAAAGGTGCTTAGGAGCCACGTGCGCTTCATCAGTATCCTCTAGCCAGGGCTTGATGTGCGTCGGGGGGGATGATGCTGCAAGAGGCAGTTGCTGCTCCTCTGCACCCTGCCCGGGCACTCAGCCTCTCTCTGCATCCCACCGGCCGCGACGGCTGCCAGCACCACAGGGCCGGTGCCAGGGCCTGGCCCGCTGCACGGACCCAGCTGCAGGAAGACCTGGATGGGGTCCATTCCCTGGTGCAGGTTTCGGGCTAGCTGTGCAGCACTCACATCTGCTGCTGGGGAATGTGGGGAAGGGCAGGAGGGGAGTTCCTTGGTGGCAGACGCTAGCTTAAATACCTGTCACATTCTGGCCCTAATTACAGGAATCAGCTGTCAGTGAGCCTTGCTGGCGCCTCTTTGGCTCCACGGGTGCGTGTGAACTGCCTCGCGCCTGCCTCAGTGCAGGTGTTTGAAGCTGTGCACGTGGAGGAGTCCCTCTGCCCCCAGCAGTCTCTCCCGGCCCGGGGACCTGTCACTATGCACCCAGGGACATCCAGCCCCTCGAGGCAGCTGGTGTTTTCCTGTGCAGATACGTGCACACACGCGCACCGCGCTTGTCTGCAGCCCCAAATAACTCTGTGGTTAGGGCAGCAGCCTGGGAGGTGAGAGCGGCATTCAGCCTTGGGCAGAGTTAAGTGCTGGTGCCGCGTCCCTTGAAAAGTGCCCCAGCCAGAGGATGCTCGGAGTGGGGTGGATCAGTCCCTGCTACTCCTCTGCAGATTAAAGGGAACCTGACTACAAGGCTCCTCTTTGGCTCGAGGGGCGAGTTGGTATTCAAACAATGTGGGTGATCCAGCAGTGGAGACAGACTAGGGAGCATCTCTGGGTAAACAGAGTCTGGGTGGAGACCAAGGCCCTCCCGCAAGGAGGCAGCGCAGGGAACTGCTCTCCCCTGTCCTTCCGCACGGAGCTGTGTGTGTACATGGTAGGGCTGCGGGACGCTGCCTTGCTCTGCTGAGGGCTCCCGGGCCACGCTCTGGAGCGAGAGCCAAGTACCCACATCCCTGAGCCCCACTGCACCCTGCCTCTGCCCTGCGTCCTCCGCTGACGTGCAGATCCCGAGGCCTGCACTGCTGAGTGCAGGTAGTGGCGCCACCAGCCTCATGGGCATGGGCACCCTCCTGCAGCCGCACTCCCTGCTTCCCAAACCTGACCTGGCCACAGTGCCCGCCTGCGATCCACAGCTCTGCCCGGCCGCACAAGAGCTTTCATAATAACTTATCCATCTAGCTCTTGAGCGCTCCAAAACACCAAAGTCTCAAGTTATCTTTTCCCAAGCCCCTCAACTGAGCTGGAAGGGTAACTCAGCCTGTCTGCCTGCCCATCCTTGTGCTCCAGCTGCCCTCATGTCGTGCCCGTGGCGGGGCGGCTTCAGAGGCCGTGTGAGGGGGCAGGAGGAGGCGCGTGGGCTCGCAGATGACAGCAGGAGTGTCTGGCCGAGCCCCAGGGCTCCCACGCGGCACCTGCAGGGCTCAGCTTCTGGGTAGGCCCCTGCTGCCCCGGGGTGCAGGTGCTGGCGCCTTTCGGCTGCTTCGTGACATCGCCCCAGCGCCGCTCTCTGTGGTGCCGATGGTGCTGCCTGCACCCTGTGCAGGGGCTTTTACTGCCTCTCTCTTCTCATCTGGGTTCCGGGTGCGCCGAGTCCTTTCCCTGAGCGGTGAGCCACATCTCCCTGGTCAGGACTGTGAGATAAGGGGAAACCTCCGCAGTTGCCTCATGTTGGATCCGTTACCCTTCGGGAAGCAGAAACTCTGGTGCACGAGCATGGTTCACCCGGGAACACGCTGCGTGTCGCCAGGGGAGCTTGCACGTCCGGAATGGCAACTGGAAAACCAGGAAGCAAAAACCTCAGCGGCAGCCGCGCGGGTGGGTCGGGAAGCGGCTGCTTCCCCCCCGGCTGCCTGCTTTCCCTATGCATGTTTCTGCGGTTTCCCAGCCCTGGGCCGCCCGCAGCAGGATTGCGTCGCCCTCGCTCTGCTGCCGCTTCGGGTTCTTGCAGGACTCCTTCGCGTCTCCCACGCTCCGCACGCTCCCCCGCGTGTGAGGCCCGCACTGCACCGAGTCCTTCCCTGACAGCTCTCTCCTCCTGCAAGCCGTGAGCGGGGCGGACAGGGCGGTCTGGAGGCCGCTGCCCTTCACAGCCCCTGCGACTCCGCGCAGCCCCCACGCCCGGCGCCCCTTGCCCAGGCTCTGCTGTGCGAGAGGGGCTGTTGTGTGAACTCCGGCCTGGGCCAGTGTGTGGGCTCTCTGCCCTGGCCCCCGGGGCCGCCCACAGCAGCTCCGACCGGTTTGTGGCTCTTGGCGGCGGTGGCGACATCTCCCACCCGGGGCCTAATTGCAGGATGGGAAGCGATCAGCAGATGCCAAGGATCAAACAAGAGCTGCTTGTGCCCCGGCAGAGGATGGAGCTGAGCGGGATGAGCCACGGGCTCCCGGCTGGAGGCGCAATGCCCCCGGGAGCTCATAGAGCAGCCCCGTGAGCTGGGCAAGGCGGAAGCATGAGGGTCGAAGTGGCTCCATGCAGGTCTTGAGGCAGGAGGCCAGCGGAGACGTTGGCTCTTCTGCATCCTGTGGCCCCCAAGGCTTTTCAGGCTGCGCCTCAGACCTATCCTAATCTCTCTGGGATGCAGGATGAGGCATCCTATGAGGCTCTTGCTGCCAGGCCAGCCCGATCCTGGTCCCCATCATCTCATTCTGGGAGCAGCAGGAATATTAAGTGTCATTGCTGTGGGGAGAAATGTGAGTGGAGGAATCTCGGGGAACTGGTTTTACCCCTTCGTACTGTGCCGACCGGATGGAGCAAGGGGGCTGGAGCTCCTCCCTTGGCGAAGGCATATAACGCCTCCAATGGTCCTGGCAACCGGCACTGCAGCGCTGCGCGAGCCAGGCACACGTGTCGGCGGGCACAAGCGATGGCCTCCATGGGGATGCAGGTGCTGGGCATTGCCCTCTCCGTCATTGGCTGGCTAGGCACCATCCTGTGCTGTGCGCTGCCCATGTGGCGCGTGACGGCCTTTGTCGGCCACAACATCGTGGTGGCGCAGATCATCTGGGAAGGGCTGTGGATGAACTGCGTGGTGCAGAGCACAGGGCAGATGCAGTGCCGTGTGTACGAGTCCATGTTGGCGCTGCCCCAGGACCTGCAGGCCGCCCGCGCCCTCGTGGTCATTGCCATCGTGCTGGCTGTGCTGGGCACCCTGCTCGCCATCACCGGGGGGAAGTGCACCAACTGCGTGGAGGACGACACTGCCAAGGCCAGGGTCATGATCGTCTCTGGGATCATCTTCGTCATTGCCGGCATCATGATCCTCATCCCCATCTCCTGGTCGGCCAACAGCATCATCCGGGACTTCTACGACCCGCTGGTCACGGAGTCGCAGAAGCGGGAGCTGGGCTCCTCGCTGTACGTGGGCTGGGCGGCCTCCGCGCTGCTGCTCATCGGCGGGCTCATCCTCTGCTGCAGCTGCCCGCGGCATGGCGAGAAACCCTACTCTGCCAAGTACACGGCGTCGCGCTCCATGCCAGCCAGCAACTACGTGTAGGGACGGCTCCGCGCGCCACAGGGCTGCTCGCCCGGCGCCTTCCTGAGGCACCGCTCTCCTGGGCAGGTCCCTGGCCGGGGGCTCCCACCGCCCGGCTGGGCTCGTGACTGCTGTGCACCTGCCGCAGGGATGTCCTGCACCTGCTGGGGGCTCCCGGCAGCTCCAGCGCTGCAGGGCAGCCCGGGGAGCGTCACTCCCCGCGGCCGCACCATGGCCGGGCTGCCTGCCCATCCCCAGGGAGCCGGTGCCTGTCGGCGCTGCAGGGCCATGCAGTCCCCATCGCGGAGCATCCGGCGCCGCAGCCCGCTTTGCAGGAGCGCAGGGAAGCCCTCGAGGTGCCGCTGCGACTGCCGGTGGCCCCTCCTGGCTGGGGTGTGCGGCTGCCTGGGGTGGCCGGCACGCAAGGGGTGCGGGGTGGTGCGGAGGGGCAGAGCGCACAGAGCTGCATTTGTTCGCCCGCAGATTGAAGCTGGATCTTTAATCTCTGCCGAGACAGAGAACAGAGAGACCCTGTCCCGGTGCCCTCCCCTGCAACCTGCCGGCTGAGGGGCCCGGCTGTCTGGGCTGCCAGCCCAGCCCTGCCGTCGGCACACGCCATCCCGGGCACAGCTAGCATCTGTGGGAGGGGAAACGTAGCCGTCTACCTCCGGGAAATCCCACGGGCTCTGCCGGCTCTTGGTATCGAGGTGCGCCCAGCTATGTCATGGCTCTGAGCGCTCACGGTCCTGGGTGTCCACGTGGGTGGCACAGGCTCCCTCCCCAGTGCGTCTGTCATCACGGGGACTCTGCGAGTGGCGACTGCCAACCTTTTTGTGCGCTTCTCCTTGGTCTGGGGCACACGGTGCCTTGGGGAACCCCGGCACTGTGCAGAGAGGGGTCCAGGGTCTCTCAATCCCTCTATCCTTGTTTTTACTTTGACCTACTTTTGGGGCTTGCATTTGCATAGCTGGACGTATTTATTGCTCCTCTCGGCTCCTTGGGGCGGGGGTATCATTATCCTGGGAGTGGGAAGACAGCAGCTGGGCTGGGAGAACCGGTTAGGGAGGGAGCAGCAGAGCCGGGCAGGGGCTGTGCATGGGCGAACGTGGGTGGCCCTGGCACCGGGGGCACCGATTCCCTGTGCTGTCCTTGCGGCACGGGGTGCACTGAGGCCGGATGGGCTCCCTGGGGGGGAATGTACCTCCCGAGCAGCCCGCAGGGCTGCAAGGTGCCCAGCGAAGGACAGGGTGACTTGTGTTGCCGCCTGCTGCGGTGACAGCCACCCACCTCGACACAGACATCCCACATTAAACGGTAGCTGCTCAGACCCCGCTGTGCTTTGTGTTCATTATCCTCTCCAGGTTTGGCCTTGGTCACAGGACAGCCAGGGTCATGGACACCTGTGTCCCAGGAATACCGTCTTCCAGCGCCTCCAGACCTGCTTTCTGGGGCCTCTCTCAGCACCAGCCTCTGCCCTGGCCTCCAGCCTCCATGCCAGCTCCCAGTGGAGCAGACACAGTGGCCGGTGCCAGGTGCCGCTCACGGGGGCGATGCTGGGGAGGTGCTGCCTGGCCCTGGGGCTGAGTGCTGCCCCGCGTGGGTAAAGCCAGATAATTTGCTTGTTTTGCTTCCAGTGGTGTGAATCGAGGCCGTGCCCAGCCCAGCGTCTGATCCAGCCCCAGGGCCTTCCTCGCCTGGGGCATTGTGTGCGCGGGAGCCCTGATGGTGCCGTCTGCGACGCCTGCCCGTCCCATGCCACATGCACGAGGCTCGTGGCGCCTCAGCCCGCTTCGGAGCCTTGGGGGCTCACAGTTCCCCTCCTTCTCCTTGCTGGGAGTGGGAATGTGGGAAATGAAGACCCCCTCCTGCTCCCCACAAATGCTCCCACAGTCCTGTGGTGCTGGGAACACTGGCAAATGGACAAA
>VWPW01008637.1:0-14283 GCA_013389825.1 Crypturellus undulatus
CACCCCTTCCCCCTTCTCATCTAGTTTGATGATTTCTTATTTTGCTTTAATTGTCTATTACAGTCTTGCGGGGTCTTTTTTCCTGTAGATTAGAGAAGCATTGGATAGCATATTAATAACCATGGATATATCTATTGCTTTCCAAGTATGGACTAATTGCACATTTTAACAAAATAGTACAGGTAGATCTGCAAGTGCTTTGAGCTAAAACTGTAATTTTAAATTAAGTTAACAAACCTTTATTAAGAATTTGCACTGCTGATGCACAAAGTCAATTTGTCACTGAAGATCGAGAAAGACTGGATTTGATGTCAGGGAAATTTCAGTGTATAAACTAGAGAAATCTCTCGTCTTCATGGTCCAGGCTAGTGGTGGCACCTGAAAGACTTGAAAATCTGATCGCTGTTCGGTGAGAAAATCTGCAAAATTTTATTCAGATCTTTACAGTGTTATATCTATGCTGTAAAGGACCGTGGTAAAATTCGTTGGAATTTAATTGTAAGACCATTCTTCAAGCTGCTTAATCACTGCAGCTGCTTAATCACATTGGATAGAATCTTTAGTAAGCTTGGATACTGTTGGTCAGTTTGAAATGAGTAAAGTGATTGTGATTCAGAATATCTGGAAGTTACCTGGGCCTATGATTCCATTGTACTTTGAAATCAGCTTAGGTGATTGCTTGCATAGAATCCAGATTTGGGGTGCAATTTCATTTTTGTACACTAAACTCATTAGTAAGATAGCCACAATGAAAGTTTTAGTAGCTAGTACTAATACTTTATTAGTAGCCAAAGTGAGCTTATGAAATTAAAACTAAGAGAGGTTCTTAAAGGATTATATTGATTTAAATCACCACAATTTATTGATAAGACAGTTAGTATTTTACTGATTTCGGGTTAGCATCAGATTTCTTCATTGACTAATTAGTTCTGAAAACAGGGATAGACTGGTAGGTGTTTCCCTGAAGAAAAAGTTAACTCTCCGGATTTGCTTTTGCATAAGGTCTCTTTTAGTTCAAGATTACAGTTTTTCAGCAGAGGAAGTACATCAGGTTTATCTTCTGCAGTCATTGATCTGGTATTTTTCAATAGCTCTAAATTCAGTAAGTGAGGTAAACAAAGAAATATTTTTTCAAGTGTGATAATAAAAAGGCATCCAACAGCCTTTCCAGTCCCTATCACAATCTAAAGATCACTTCCTGAACTAATTCATTGAACTAAATTACCACATTTTGCTGATCATTTATTAATGCAACCAAATAAAAAAAAAAAAATTCTTGCCTTCTAAAAATGTGGCTGATTTTTGTTTTGGCCTTTCACATGCAGAACAAACCTTTTATGATGTTTTCCTTTTTTTCTTTGAAGATAGCCATGAAAAGAGAAAGTCTTTAATCTACAAAATGTTTGGATTGAAGCACTGTTAGAAATAAAACTCATTTATCAAACTGCACAGCTGTGCATTGTATGTTCATAATGATCCTTGTTATTTGGGTGCTGTTTGTTATTTATAGCTAATTAACTCTATTTTATACCACCTAGCAGTCTGCATTTAGAGGATAGGGAACAATGAAATATACTGAATTAGAAGCTGCTAAATACAGAGAATAAACACAGTCAATTCGTTGAAGGTCAGTTTTTATCAAAACACTGAAAAATATTTTCACCCCCCCACCTTAAAAAAAAATGTCTTTGTTTTTGTAATTCTACTTAGAAGGCTGAATAGAAGGACTTTTGCAAACTATATGGGGTCCAAAACTGGATGACTTCTTATACATAGAATATAATTCTTAGGGTGCAATATAAGAGCATTAAGTACAAAAGCTGTATTTAATATTCTGAGGGAATGAAGTCCGCTTTCCTCTGTGCTTCTGGCCAATTTCTACTACAAATTTGGGGATTTGGTTCCTGTAATAGTGCATAAAACATTGGAATCTGCATTGAGGATGCAGTAGCATAGATGCCCCTTTACTTTGGTGCAGTTATTTTGGTGAGCTCTACCAATTTCAGGAAATGAAGAGTACTCTGTAGAAAGAGCTATATTTGCTGATTACTTCCTAACACAAAGCAGAATAAATGCTTCCTCATACAAAGGAATTTCCAAATATTCCATACATTTCCAAAACAAAGGGGTCTTTTTTTCCTCCTTTTTTTCCTCTCTTCCTTCCAGTGTACTTCTGATTTTTTCCCCTTTGAACCAAAATTACCTATCTTGTTTTGATTCTCCCCATTTTTTTTGTTCCAACTTTTTAATAATGTCAATATTTTTCTTTGGTGTAGTTACTCTGCACTGAAGAATTTCCTGCTGCTTTTTATTGTTAAGATCTCATTTACTGTACAGTTCTAGAAAAGTCACTTAATGGTAAATGTTCAGCAGTGGGTACCTGTATTTTAAACAGTCTGTTCTTATTCATGGTGCTACTGTTTTCCCATTTATAAAATCTCTGGGTTAAAACTATATACAGTTATTACAGAACTTTATTGTTTCTAAAATGTTTATTGATCTTCTAATGAGTCATTCTTACAATTACAGATAACAGATGTAAAAGACAGGAGGCCTTGTTACTTATTTGGTTTATCTGTTGTAAAGCTCTTTCAAAAATTACTTTGAAGCACTCATAATTAATTCTGCTTTAATATCTCTGAGCAGTGTGGGGACGCCTAAGAAAGAAAAAAGGAAAGGGGAGACATCCCGTGATACTGGCTCCCAGCTAGATTGTTGAGCCTGCTGCTGTCCTTTTCCTGAAAGCTGTTTGCTGATGGTGGCAGCCTGGGAACTTAGTGGTGGGATGGAGTAAGGGATTAACCTCACCGGGTTGTTGGGCTACTCCTCACCCCTGTGTAGAACGGGGACAGTTGGCACATCCCTGAGTCCACCTCTGTCCCGCCAGACTTCTCGGTTGCTCTGGGCTGGTGTGGGAGGATTAGCGGTATAATTAGTTCTAATTAGTACAAACTGTTGTCTTTGGTGTTTCCTGCAGTTACCTATATGTGCTTTTGAGCAAAAGACATTTCTTTGCTTCTAGCTCTGCACACCAGCAAGAAGATACTAAAATGTCATTTCAGCATTCCAATGCCGTGGTATTTATTTATGTATTATTTAATTTTCCCTGACTTTAAGGCAATATAGTGTTTCTATCCTCAGAATTCAATAGCATAAGTGATTGTTAATTCAGAGAAAATTCAGGAGCTAGCAGTATAATGCAGCTAGTGTTCAGTAAATAGAAAACTGCTCTAACTGTTAGTAGTATAGTGCTAGTATCAGAGAGAATGTGCGGTTTGCAGATGAGATTCAAGCCATTTTGAGCAGGTCTATTGTTCAATTTAGCACCTGGTACTTAATCAGAATTCATTGCTTTGAAAATGTGTAAAACAAGTGCCTTGCCTTTCAGGAGTTAGCCCTTTGGATTTGGTTGTACTTGTAGTTGAAAAAAAAATTAATTCTATCCAAGAATATAATATTATTCTTTGATGTAACCCTCGGTATTTTTAGCCTCATTTTCTATAGCTGTCAGAGTTGAATACTCTCTGACCAGGTTCTTTCTGATATTCCGCTACTTCAAAAGGTGTTTTGAGGCACCCTTTTCTGCGGGACATGTTTAGAATAATGGCTGTAGTTACTCGTATATATTACAAGTCACCCTTTTCTTTCTGAATGAATTTGATAGATACAAATGAATCAAAATATAGATTAAGAAAAAAATCTTAACAGTTTTCTAACATATTCTGTGATCTTTATTTGGTAGTGAAATTCTGTTTAGATTTTTCAGTATGTCTGTGTGTTTCAGTATATATGCATCTCTAAAGCTTTGCATCAGATGGAGAGAAAGTAGACAGTGAAAAGATTTTTTGAGTATATAGTATATATAATCTGACATTTTCAGGACACGGATTTTAACTAAACTAATTTACACCATCAAGCCACATTACTTAAAGTACATGACAGCAAGCTATCTTAAAACTGTATATATGGATTTCTTCATTTTCTAGATCTATGATCCATTAATTTTCTTCTGCAGAATTTAATCTTCTTTTCTCCTTTCATATCATGACTATGAATCACTATTGTAGTTGCTGCTCATTTCACCTTCGTTCCCTTTCATGTCTGTGTGAGAGCTCACCTTCTCCTGTCAGGCCTTGGCTGTTCCTCGTCACAGAAAGTCCACAAATCTCCTACGGATGGATTAAGCCTTAAGCTACAGTACTGTGTATATCTAATTTGGCCCCTGTTATCTAATGAAAAGCCAAGAGAAGCCTGACACACTTGATCACATGTTTGAGAGGAGGAAAAAAAGCAATAAAAACATGGAACATGAAAGTCCCTTCTCATTCTGCATTTACAGCAAACATATTCACAGTCAGTGATGGCTGCTGCAGAGAATGGGGACAATACTGTTGACTCAGTATCTCTTGTCACAGCAATGAAACCCATGTGTTTTCTGTAGGATTATTGAAATGTCTCTCTAGTATTTCTGGGATTTGGAAGCTAAAGCTCTGATCTTTGACTATTATGCTCTTTGGTTATAGCTATGCCTCAACCCTAACATTAATTGAAGAACAAAATACATTATAGAATAGAACAATAAATTAATTGGCGGAGCAACAGGAGTTGAGTCCAGAAGAATTCAAATTAGGAACATCTGCTTCCTGGTCAATAGTAAATTAGTCAGTTTGTGAGCTGATATAAGGATTAGTATGGACCAGGATTTGAACATAAGTTAAAGAAAAATGTCATTCTGCTGCAAAAATGGCAAGTAGCAAAGATGTGCAGAGGCAGTCGTTATTCTTGAGCTTCTAAAATATGGTGTTATATACTGGATAGCTTTTTTTTTAAAGTATATACATATATTTATTCTGTTTTTAAATAACATCTCTATAAAGGCTTTTTTGACTTTTTTTAAATGGAGAGGGTCTTCTATTTTCATCACCTATTTTACTATTATTTCTTTATATTCATCTTGATTATATTTGCACATATGTAAATTGTTTTGCTAACTTGGCAGGATCAAAATGCAACTTTCTCTATTCCTGTACTGAAGATGTTTCAATTCTGCATCAGCCTTTCCTCATGAACTCTCAGCTTTTTCCAAGGACCTTGCTATGCCATATACAACAGTCTATTTTCACATGTCTTTTCTTCTGGTGTCTGTGTGATGACTGCCTCTGTGATGATCTGCAGCTGAATTGCCTGCTGAGTTCTTTTATGAATGTTGATTAAGCTAAGAATTACTAGTTTTGTTTTGTAGTTTCATTGTTTTTATTTTTTGTTGCCAATATGAGATATGTAACAACTCTTAATTATGTCTGTTTACTGCTTATCTGCTTTAACAGCCCTGTAAA
Organism: Crypturellus undulatus; assembly: GCA_013389825.1. NCBI lineage: Eukaryota > Metazoa > Chordata > Aves > Tinamiformes > Tinamidae > Crypturellus > Crypturellus undulatus. Next base: position 5,337 of record VWPW01008637.1, read on the forward strand.
GAATACTCAATATTAAAAAAAAAAAAAATCTCTATGATTAGCATTTACCTACATCAGACTGCTTCTATAACTTGCATCATACATGACACACTCCACATTAGGCTGCAGCTTTTCTTACATTAGGAAATTTGATTTTGTTTAATCTATATTGGATTTCTTTTGCAGAGACTGTGTCCTGCTGGGTAAAGTATGCATCCAACAGCTGTGGTGCTCTAAGTTCACCTCAGCAATTTGTTGGAATTCTCTCATACATTTTTCTTGAAATTACTTGTTTTCCAGTATGCCATCAACTTCATAATCACTTTTCAACAATTTAGGAAGAAGTTTTAATAATGACTATGTTCACAATGGGTTTGATTTTAATTTGGTGTTTGTCTTTGAATCATGTGACTACATGAGAAATTTATCTCTATTGTTTCAAAAAAAAAATTAACAGTTACTTTTGCTTTTCCTACTTTTCTGCCCAGTCATATAAAATTACTGTCTTCCAAAAGTTGTTGTTACTAGTTACTCCCTCCTGAAGTCTGTGCATTTAATCATCTTGGAGATCACTAATCCATCTATCTAGATGCCTCTTCAGCAATGACTATAGCCAGTGACTATGGACCTGCTTTCAACAGCAGGTCCAGTTCTGGAGGTATGTTAAGTCTCTATAGTCATTTTTTCCTCCCTGAATTCCTTCAGCTCATTCATCTGGTTTGATGAACCACTGCGGTGGTCTCTGAGGACCTTGAGCTGTCTATGCCACACACACATATGCACCACGTAGCAAAGAGGCTACGTGACACCAGTTCAATACACTCTAGAGTCCATCTAGCTGGATTTATTTTTTTTTTTGAAGATCTTTTACTTGAAGAAATTATCTCTGATCATGAGGTTGTCCTGCTATTTTGCCTTTATGTACAGTGGGTCTGCCGGGTCCGTCTACCTTTCCCTTTTGTGATTTGTCTTGAAGCTGAAGAGGAGCTTCCCCTCTGCCACCACCACGCTGCTTTTTTCCTTTGTTGGCTTGATGACTTCTGGGTTCTGGCCACTCATAACCATGGCTGACTACACTTACCAAATCATATAATTTCATATATTTCTTTTAAGGGGATCTGGTTGCTGTTTATATAATAATAGATCTCATTATAGATAGATGCACCAATTGGGCTGGACTATTGTCTGTCATGAAAGAAAGTACCTTTTTAAAGGCAGACCTTTGGTGTTGTTGAGAAATATTAAGATAAAAATAACTATTTTCACACAACATCTTAATTCTTAGCAATAGTAGCAATTCTTTTCTTGTGCTCTGTTTATAGCAGCTGAATGGACAAAAGGTTTAAAATGGTATTATTGAAGGCATTTCAGGCATTTATTTAGCTAGCATGCTTATGCTTTGTATTTCTATTTCACTAATGATGAATAATACTATGTACAATAGTACGATAGATATAACAGACAGGTGAAACTGCTGAAGGACCATTAAACAGAAATTTTTTAAGTATCATCACTGCAGAAACTCTCGTACTGTCTAACCTTGTACTAATTCATTATAAAAAACAGAGAAGACTTGATTGTACTATGAAAATACCTGTGGTGAAATGGCTTAATTGACTTAAAGGGATTGCATCAAGTAATTTCAGAGCAATATTTGATGGAAATAGCCAAAATATAAATTAGTTATCCATGTCATGATCTCTATTTGCACTATTGTTGTCCTTAAAACTATTAAAATTGTTCTTTATAATTATATCTACCTAGTTAAATATCAAAAAGATAGATGAGGGTACTAAAGTAATATCAATTAAAAATGAATTGTAATTTCATAATTGTTGGGTGAAAAAAACTACTCAATATTTTAGTCCATACAGTGAGGAGTGAGTAAACCCTCATAAAAGCAGGTATTGAATTAATAGACTTCAGTGAAACTCTCATGACCAAAATGGAATCTTGCCAGCTAATTTCAAGTTGGGTATATAGATGAAATAACTGGGAGTGAAGGAGAAATCGTAAATATACTGCTTTCTAAGATCTTAGCTATTCTTAAGAAGAGCAAAGGTGAAAGACTGTGCAAGGTATTAATCAGTAGTTTGTTTGCTTTTAAGTTATTATGTAAACAACCATGCTTCATCAGGATGCCCTGAACAACTCGTAAAACATTTTTGGTCGTGTTGCACAATAAAGTTTAAAGGAAAAGTAGTTAAAAGTCACAGTAAGCATAGAGTTCAAAACTGCCTTTTAGATTGTTCTTCTGTTAGAGCATATTTGACCAGTCTTGTTTAATATATTACAATGAGCTTGGGACCTCTTCCTGTAGAAAGAATTGCTACCAGAGGGAGAGAAAATGAAGAAAATGCTGACGACAGGGGAAAAAACATGGATATAAATCTGAAGCCTATTAGTGGGATGTCCAGATGTATAATGAAGACAGTTCTATAATGAAGACAGTTCCAAACACTTAAAATAATTACTTTCTTTATCTTTATAAAACGAGTGTTTTTTTCCTATCGAAACTTCTTAATAAAAAGCAGAGAGTAAAATGTGTAACTAAATTACATTTTATTCCTAAAAGTGTAAATACTCTAGGTGCTGAAAGGTTTTACCTTGAAAAAAGTTTACCTTGAGAACGTTATTAGCTTGAAAAAAAAAAAAAAAAAGTATTAGCTTGAGGAAGTTCCTCTTTAAAGTTATTTTCTCTTCATTTATATGGAAAAAGTCACAACACATCTTGGCTATACCGTGTAAGTCTAACTGTGCGAGTTAAGAAACAAAATAAAAATTATGTGATAAAGCAAGTACTGTGGCTAATAGCACGGTGGGTGATCTTTCTGCTCATTTCTCTAGTCATAAATGCCTGTTCGTGAAGATATTCTTGGCATTAGCAAAATTTTTGGCCTCTAAGGTTGGACTTGGTGTGCAAAGGACACAATCCTCTGAAATTAAGGAATCATGAGCTGCATCTGTACGACTAAACCACAGTGAGAATTGCTGTATTAAAATATGAGCCCTAAGGCTGTTCATGTAAAACATGCTTAAAAACTGACAATTGCAGGAATATTGAAGAGAGACTCTTCTGCCCTGCCATGCCCTTACTAGCACACTGTCATCTGACATTCGTGAGGCTTCCCTTCTGCTCTCTTTTAAAACATCATTTACAAAGGATAACCAGTGCTGACCTTCATAGCAGATATTCTTAGCCCACTAATATATGCATATTATTGTCTATTCGTTTTACTATGAACCCTGTTTAACGTAGGCAACTGCCATGTACAAGTGTTACAATTTATTTAATGGTGCAGAAGAACAGAAGTAGGTTGAGGTAGCTCAGCAATGGGAATAAAAACTAATACCCTTCCTTCCCTCCTTCCCTCCTTCCCTCATTTTAGAGGTTATAAGACATACTCTGTAAGTGTAAAATTAGGGCATAGTAGGGATTTTTATTATGTATCATGAAGTTGATTTGCCTGTTTAGAAACTGGCCCTGGTTGTTTGTATGAAAATGTTGCGTCCCTGCTCATGGTAACGTTGTTTGCATGCAGAACATGGTTGTACTACCAGAAATACTATATATACATACAAAGCAACACTGTGACCCTGCTTTATTTCATGCTGCCTTTTCCTGGGCAGCATGAAATCGCCTGTGTTGTGTGGAAGGCAATTTCTCCTTGCTACAGGATCTCCTCCTGATTGTGTCTTGTTAGAAACCATCCCCATGTTAATCAATTGTTTCTGCTGCTCTGTGTACATGTCCAGTGCCATCACCAGCAAACAGTGAGGACAGAGGAAACTATCTGCAGTGCAAACATCTTTCTAGTAATTAAACTTGAACTGTCTAGTACTGATTTTGTTCTGAAAGAGAATACAAATGGAGAGAATATCATGGCTCTTGAATAGCAACCAGGTACTGCTTAAATATCAGAAACAGTTGTGAGTGATTATTGAAATTAATTCTAATTTTAGGTCAAATATGTCCAGTATAGAACTAAAGGTGTAAAGGCAAGCATTTAAGTTATTACATAGCAGAATTTATATTGTCAATGCAACCTTATTTGGGTTTACTTCTATGAATGGATTCTGATACAGTGTAATTACACAAACATATGCTATTTATCATAAGACACTTCGTTTTTTCAGTAAACAGTGATAATTTACCTACAGAGTAGAGATACAATGCTTTTTAATTCATCCTTATGGTTAATTATTGGCACCCTGCTCTGACTGGCTTACTGCTTGCTTCCGCTGGAAGCTCATTTATCTTGGGGAAAATCTTGAAATACACTCTGAGCAACAGGGGCAGGTCTTAATGTCATTCTTATAACATTGTCCATTGTAAGAAATCTAGTGAGCAAAGCAAGCAAGAGTGACTTTTGTCCTTCTTCCAGTTGTAAATCGGGTTTTAATTGAATGCAAACTCTTTACTGCTCTTTTTAGATAAATTATTTAGGCATAGAAGTAGAGTGAGTACCAAGAAGACTCGCTCATGTGAGGTTACGAACAAGAAATGGTGCTGTGTTGTTTTGCCAAGCTGCAGTCCTAGGTTGTTCAAGTCCAAGGTGGTACAACCTGTGTGTGGCAATGGGGTTCCTGCTGAATAGAGAATGGCAAACTGATATCAGAAGTGATTTTCAGTGAGGAGGGTTTCCACTGAGATCTTGAACAAATCTGCTTTTAGCTCAGTTGTCTTTCAAATGTGGATAAAAGATTTAGGGGTTAAAAACACTGTCAGGGTTTACAGAGAGTCTCAAAAGCGTAAAGTGGCAATGGGGAAAGATAAACTGTGTAAAGGGATATACCGGCAGATGCATTTGAATAATATGTACTTCTATTAAAGCTTTCAAATTAGAGGACATATATGAAGGAAAAAAGGGAAAAATGAAAGTACCAATACCGAGAGGGACTGATTTCTTTGATTTAGAGAATTTAGGCCCTTTGAGTTTCAGTAAAGGATTTTACTCAACTCATTAGGATTAGAAAGTGTGTGTAATCCATTAAGTAAAGAGACATAAAAGTCTCTACTTCCATAACTGGCTTCACTAGAGATTATCAAAGACATCTAATGGTTTGATGAAATCACATTAAAGTTGAATTTCTCATACGTTTTGTCTTTCATAACACCTTTCTTCGGAGTACTTGAATCTGCTTTTAAATAATCAATTAAAGTCTGTTGCATCTTTGAGGAAATTTTCAAATCAATATTTCAACTGTGAATAGATACTGATGATGGAGGAAGGTTAGAAATAGGAAGAACTGGGAAAAGAAGACTAAGCAGACAAATGGAAAACTTTTAGCTAAATTTTTCAGGTTTTGATTTTGCATAAATTACTGAACTGGAATTTTAAATCAGTTTCTATAATTCTGGAAAATATATACTGTTTTGATAAATCTAAATTTATCACTTTTCCTATAGTCTTTATTTTTTCCTAAGTTCCTTTTTTTTTCATAGGTTTTTTTTTCATATGTTTCACACTATTTCCACTGCAAGGCCTTATGTCACCAGATATTTCCTTGGAAATAAGGCCTTCTGGCTGTTTTAAAGCAGTGAGTTATAAAATTAATCTTTCAGAAAGAAAAGTGTAGCAGTGTAAACGCCATTAATTTAACTTATTTCTAGATGAGCTTCTTGAAAGTGTGGGGGTTTTTTTGTTCGGTATTGTTTTGTTTTTTTCCAAATTCATTTTCTTCTTTTGTCTATTTTGAAAGCAATTCTTCGGTATGTGACTGAGGAGAGGAACAGTCTTTCCAGAGTCCGAGAGATTTATTCATAGACTTACACAGTTAGACACAGGGCTGCTGACGTAGAATCACAGTGCCAGTTTTCATGCAAGTTGAGAAATTCTTCCTTGAAATGATCTTGTTGTACAAGTTAAAATTAACAGTAGGTTAATTAGAAGGTGGAGAGAGTATGACAGATCTTTAGCCCAAGATGTTTCTGCAAATTATGGTTTAGTCGAAGAAACTACTTTTGGTATCTTCTTTTCCCTTTGGGCATGTTGCCGTTAATGGAAACACTAAGAAATGGTATAGCCATTACCCTGCACTTGAACTCTTGTGCTATCTGTGAAAGAAGAACTGGGGCAAAATATAGGAAGCTTCAGAGAAGAGGCACGTGGAAGATAAGGTGCAAATACAATGAAAGAAATGGAAGTAAACTGGTGAGATAGAAAAGAAAAATGGACAACAGAGAAACAAAAACAGAAAATTACATTTCAAAAAGGAATGAGCTCTCTCCAGCTTCTCCAGTTTCTCTCTATGTACTTTTCTTATTGAGACTGCTTTCAAAGAACTGTACATAAACCAAGCGACTCATAATTAGTCAGGTTAAAACAGTAACTTGTTAGCCATTAAATGGTCATGTTAATTATTCCAAAGCAGATTTTACTTTAAACTTTTCTTCAATGATCAAATAAATTTGAGCCAACCTTCTTTTATCTAAAAGAATAAGTTCACTGCCTGCAAAGCAAATCCTCCGTTAACACAGTATTGCTGAAATAAAACATGAGCATCTTCCGTTTCCAAAACAACCATTCCAGTGAAAAACACAGGACACAAAGAAGAAATCTTGTAAAGCTGAAATCGTATTATCTATGACTTAAATTGCAATGGAGACTTCATTGCTTTTCTAAAGTAGTAAGTGGGAATCCTGCAGGAATTTTCTGCAAGCCTTTTTTTAAGTGGCACAAACATTCCCAAATGTCTGTAGAGGGTCAGGGCAAAATATTCTGATGCCTAAAGTATATTGTCACTGCCTCCTCCTAATTATACAATGGGGGACTACAGCCGGTTTCATACTCCTCATGTTGAGGGGCAGGGATGAAGTGCAGCCCAGCAACTACTGCTTCCTTTGATCCCAGTGGTGCTTGTTTTGTGCCCAACATTGTAGAGATGCTTGGGAGAGTGTTGATCTCTGCATATTTGTCTGCTTGCTGTTGTACTCGATTTGTAAACACTAGAGAGAAACTTAAATTGCTGAATTTAGATCAAATTATTAATCATTCCATAGAATAAATCTGTCTTAGCAGTGTATTAATGGTCTGTAAAACTTCACTTCGGGAAAATAGTAAATTTTTTGAGTAGAGTGAAACATGGTGGTTGGAAGATTTTTATGGAGCTGTGAGTTTATTCCTCTCCTAAATCTTCAGTCTTCCTCTCAGAATGTAATAGGGAGACTTAAACAGACTTGACAATGTAATTATCTAAATTAAAATGTTTTCTTAGTGTTTTTTTTTTGAAACTTATCCAATCACAAATTTATAAGTTTTTCCTCAATTTTGTATCCCTAAAGAACCAAAACCAAATGATTTGCATACTTTCAGACTGAGCATATTGCAAATCTTTTAAGCATCCTTCTGTACTTGAAAAACAACTTTTCTTACCTTGCTGACAGGCTGGGGCAATATTACTTTCTATTTAAAACAAACAAATAAAAATCCAAATATAATTGCTGAAGTTTCCAACCTCTCTCTTAAAACTTGCTTTTAAAATAAAATACAGAGCCTGCATGGAAACATCCCCCTTGCCTCTCACCAACAAATCTTTGAAATAAAGTTGTCAGCTACTGCATAGTGACAGTACTTAAGAGTCTGAATACAACTGCTAAGCTGGTATCTTTGATATAGCTGGTATAAAACCAGCTATAGCTGGTATAGCTGGTGTAAAACCAGAGGTATCCTATCATGAACAAACAAAAGCAGTTACCGCCTGGAAAATTCCATTAAGTCCCTTGCTCCGTTGTAAACAATAACTAACGGTGCAGTTTGGATTCTTCTCCAGGTGATATGCACTTGACATCCAGCTATATCATCTTTAGAGCACGAGAGAGCAGGGAGGCTCACTGGCTTCTAAACTTGCTCTGCTGACCTGCCACTTTAGATACTGGTTTTATTCATAGTTTGCTGCTTGACTTCTGCCTTCTGGGTTATATTCTGTCAGTCTACACTGAGACATTTCCCTTCAGGGTCTTTGTTCAGAGCAGTCTGAAGATCTCTCTACCTATTTTCTCCACTGGCAAAGGACTTCCATAATTAAGGAAGAATTATGTTGCAGAAATAATCCTAGGCCTAATGCAAAGCTTGTGAGGCTGCAAAGTCAACATAATGTCTATTTTATATTCCTGCTTTGCACACTTCTGTCATTGCTCAGACAGGCATGTTCTAGTTCTACTGAATCTCTTCTAAACTCGGAATTTTGGTATGTCCATTACAGAAGCAAAATTCCATCTTCCATCTTTTTCTTTAAATATTTTCCCCGGACAAAATACATCTAACATAAAAAAATCTTTAAATCTATTAATTAATACTTAGCACTGTTAGGAAAGGCAAGAAAACAATCCTTGAGAAATTTTATTTCTTTAGGCATGTCAGTGTACCTTTTAATTAAAAGAAATAAAAAATAAAAAAATAAAAAAAAACCCAAAAACCTCAGACTAGCAAGAAGTCAAAGACAGCCAGTGAAAACAGATTTTCACTGAGAGCTTGAAAATACAGTCAGTGCCATCATTTTAGCTGTTCTCCCACTTGTGTCTACAGAATTCAGTTGTTAATTTTAGATAATGTGTTAAATGCTTTTTGGGATGCACAAATTGTAGTCTTCCTTCTCTCTTCACCTTTGCTAGAGTTACTAATTATCTTCTAAAATGTAACATTTTCCATTAATTAAACTCTTCCATAAATAAGATTTTTTTTTAATAGATCATAACATTTGATTTGGGGGTGAGGCTAAAAGTAGTTCTGTAAAATATCACATTGTCTTCAGAATAGAAGGGAATATGTTCTGCTGTGCATGTAAGCAATAAAAAGTAGCAGTTCTGCAAAACAATTTGAAACTGAATTAAACAGAGCAGGCCAAATTGTTCAAAATATAATTTTTGGGGGGGAAAAATTCAATTTCCTTTCCGCATGCGTGAACTCCCCTTCTTCCCTTTCCCTTTCCCTTTTTCTTCCCCTTCCCCTTCCCTCCCTCCCCTTCC